>VZTR01005403.1:27196-39493 GCA_013400775.1 Chaetops frenatus | reverse complement strand
ATAATATATTTAATATAGAGCTTGCCTGAGAAAAATGCTGCAAAATATTTTCATATGTTGTAAAAACTGCAGTCTGATTTTTTGCCCATTCCACCCCAGTAGATGCTTTCATTTTGCATCAGATTTCATGTCATTTAAATAACGTTATACCTACTTGTTAATACATGAGATACCACTTACTGTGCCATATCAATCAAGGAAGAGTTTTTGGGCCTGAAAACTTCTTTTATTCTGATTATTACTACAAAATTCATCTTGGAAAGTAAGCAAACTTTGGCCTTAATAACAATTGAAAGTGAAAACAGTTGGAAATCTTAGACACAGGTCTAAGATCAAAGTGAGTATCTAACAATCACTGCATCATGGGACCAGATAAGCTGAAATAATGTTAGTCTTCCTTGCTACTGCTTTGCTACTGGAAGGGAAAGAAGGCAGAATTTCAATTTTTCTGGAAAGCTTTGTAAACCTTGGGTTTAGTGGCATTTATTTATTTGTAGAGAGATTAAGGACTGAATAGTAAATCAAATGCAGGTTGACTCTTTCTTGCTGATCAGAGAAAAAGTTTTTAAAATAAGAAGTTGCCAGATTTGTCTCTTAAGTGCTGTAAGTGAAGCTGTTATATGCACTTGGGAAAGCTGTCAGTAATAGTTGGTGCTCTGGAGAGGCAGGAAGAGAAAAACATATGTGTACGTGCATGTGTGTGTATGTGTGTGAAAGACTGAGAAAATGGCAAGCCAGTTATTTCTAAAAAATAAAAGAAATATGGAACCTGACAACTATTTGTATGGCTGCATTCTCAGGATCCCCAAACCCTACATTTTCCACAAGGAAATCACAATTTTCAGTGGAACCTGGGGTTCAGCAATTTTTTAGATGAAAGTATCTGGCTAATATGAGTAATACTTACCATGTATTCACCAATAAGCACTAAGCTACTATGCAGAAAGAGGGGTTTTCCTCTTACATCTTTACTGTTTTTGTAAAAGAGAAGTGAGCCATCAGTGGTAATTAAAAATACATGAGTTGAGTGCTTTGCTCTGGAGGGAAATTTGATGGTGAATCCCCAAACTAAATAGTCATCTCAAAGTGTTTTAATTCAGGAGGACAGAAATGCATATGTTTAAGTGTTGTAGAAAACATGTCAAATAAATATCAAATGGTTAATCCTGTAAATTTGTAACCAACAATTAGATTGAATGCAGGTTGTTTAAAATACCTTAAATAAACTGTGCATTTCTACGTGCACTTCCCACAGTTCCACATACCTTTTGAGAAAACATTCTTTCTGAGAAGACATCTCTTCCTCCTGTTCTTCTGCAAGCTAAAGAAGTTTCCATACCTGATTCNTAACTAGACATATAAATAGAAATAACGTTTTCTGCTTTGAACTTACAAGAGCTTTTTAATTTTGTTTTTCTTATAAAGGAATAGAGAGAATTCAAAGAAGGAAAGGATTCCTAGTATTAAGTAAAAGTCTGTATTACTGAATTCAATAAGCCTCAGAATTTCTTTGGAGGAGGTGTTTCCTCCCATTTATCCTAGCAGATGGTATTATAAAAAGGATATCTGTAAATGCTCAACAGTGAAGATATTTCTTTACTATGTTGGCTTTCTTTTTTTCTTCTCTGGAATGAGACATGAATCTCAGATACCTATTTTGGATAACATTATTTCATATGTATTTTTTTAGCAGCAGCAGCAGCATCTTGGCAGACAACTCTCAGTTTTGGTGGCAGCTCCAGACTTGTTCCTTGGTGTGACTAGAATCAGTGGTCTGAGTTATCCTCTTACCCAATATTGTTCAAAAACGAATAATTTTCTACTAGGTGCCATATTTCCCTTTGTGCATCAACTTTCACAGGCTGATCAGCAATATGGAGAAGGCCAGGAATTGCTAGAACTTTATGACCCGCTGGCCTCGTATAAAACCTTTTTGCCCTTCAGATTATTTCAATGCTTTATATCAAATTTTGTTCACATAAATCAGTTCACAAAAAAAGCAAGAAAACCTTTAGTATAGAGTATAGTATAATATAGAATATAATATATTTAATATAGANTCTTGGAAAGTAAGCAAACTTTGGCCTTAATAACAATTGAAAGTGAAAACAGTTGGAAATCTTAGACACAGGTCTAAGATCAAAGTGAGTATCTAACAATCACTGCATCATGGGACCAGATAAGCTGAAATAATGTTAGTCTTCCTTGCTACTGCTTTGCTACTGGAAGGGAAAGAAGGCAGAATTTCAATTTTTCTGGAAAGCTTTGTAAACCTTGGGTTTAGTGGCATTTATTTATTTGTAGAGAGATTAAGGACTGAATAGTAAATCAAATGCAGGTTGACTCTTTCTTGCTGATCAGAGAAAAAGTTTTTAAAATAAGAAGTTGCCAGATTTGTCTCTTAAGTGCTGTAAGTGAAGCTGTTATATGCACTTGGGAAAGCTGTCAGTAATAGTTGGTGCTCTGGAGAGGCAGGAAGAGAAAAACATATGTGTACGTGCATGTGTGTGTATGTGTGTGAAAGACTGAGAAAATGGCAAGCCAGTTATTTCTAAAAAATAAAAGAAATATGGAACCTGACAACTATTTGTATGGCTGCATTCTCAGGATCCCCAAACCCTACATTTTCCACAAGGAAATCACAATTTTCAGTGGAACCTGGGGTTCAGCAATTTTTTAGATGAAAGTATCTGGCTAATATGAGTAATACTTACCATGTATTCACCAATAAGCACTAAGCTACTATGCAGAAAGAGGGGTTTTCCTCTTACATCTTTACTGTTTTTGTAAAAGAGAAGTGAGCCATCAGTGGTAATTAAAAATACATGAGTTGAGTGCTTTGCTCTGGAGGGAAATTTGATGGTGAATCCCCAAACTAAATAGTCATCTCAAAGTGTTTTAATTCAGGAGGACAGAAATGCATATGTTTAAGTGTTGTAGAAAACATGTCAAATAAATATCAAATGGTTAATCCTGTAAATTTGTAACCAACAATTAGATTGAATGCAGGTTGTTTAAAATACCTTAAATAAACTGTGCATTTCTACGTGCACTTCCCACAGTTCCACATACCTTTTGAGAAAACATTCTTTCTGAGAAGACATCTCTTCCTCCTGTTCTTCTGCAAGCTAAAGAAGTTTCCATACCTGATTCTAAAGAAAAGAAAAAGAAAAGAAAAAATTAGATAATTTTTTCTTTAACTGCAGCAGTATAATCAGAACAATAATTTTTGATCCCATCTAACCTATTAATTAACATTTTTTCCTATGGGATTTCATCTCTGAAGCATTGTGGAGAAAGAAGGTTACCTTGCCTGTGATGATGGGGCAAATTTCTTTATGATATTGGAGCTTGCTTGGGGAATGGCATACCACTAAACTGGGCAATGCTTCAGGAGTGACACCTCTTGAGTTACTACTTGAAGCATATGCCAATGGAAAATGTGTTTTTGGTGGTTGAAAAGCACTTCGGTTCACACACTTAAGGAAGCTGTTGCCTAATGATTACTATGCTGAAGACTAAATAGGCAAAATCTCACATATAAACCACATGAAATTACATTAAGAAAGTGACACTGTTATCTTTCTGTAGTGTCACAACATCAGAACTTGAATGTTTATAACTTCTTCAAGCCAGACTCTCAGAGATGCTGAACAGAAACTTAAATTCCTAACCCTAGGCAAATCACACATTCAAGAATATGCCATTTGGATTTTCATACAAATATGTTCTTGGGTACTCAAGAACAGCTTTTTTCATCATTGAAGTCTGAGTATTCAGGCTTGAAGGTTCTTTATCATCTACTCTAATTACAACTCTTTTGAAACACCACTTCAATCCCTACATTCTAAGTCATTTTTACAAAGTACAAGGCCTCTGAAATCTGTTACTGAAAACCCTGCTCCTTAGATTTTCCTGAAGCATTTTATATATAGGCAAGTCTTCTTCAGTAGTGTCAAAAATTGAATAAAAACACTTAATGGTGATGCTGATTTTGAAAGAATCAACTCAGTATTTGTAAACCCTCATGTGAAAATTGAAGCTGGGCATTCACAAATACAAAAGTTTTCATTTATAACAACTATTGTAGAAAATGCTGATCCTGAAATATCATGACAACAGAAACAACATGCAGTGAACCTCTTCAGTACATAGAAACAAGAAACAATTCCTCAGTGCAATAAAGTAAATAGCATGGTAGGGGATTTAGTTTTAGGTATTACTGGCAACCCAGCAGAAAAATGCATTTTTTACTTTTAATTGGGTGGTGGCACGGAAGAGAAAAGACTTATGGAGCACCAAGTCTCAACTAAAGGAGCATGAAGGATGAAAGCTCCTTCTGGAAATACTGAAGGGGCTTACCTTGGGGAATAACATGTTTTGAAGACAGGCTGCTGAACTTCCGTATTTTTCCTGATTTTTAAACACCTCCCAGCCAATGTTCTCTCACAGCTTATCATGCTGCTCTCTGAAGGATTGCAAAGATGAGCAGCCTCTCTTTGTATTTTACCTAACACCTAAACATCAGAAAAGGGCTCACCCCATGTTTTTCACTTCTCATTCTTCCTACTTCTCTCCATTATGTAACCCCAAGTTCTTCTAAAGACAGGTATTCCCTGCCTTCCAGTCCTTGCCCAAATGAGAATAGGATTTGTACATCAATCATTCAATAGGTTTGCTTGTGACTGTCACAGAGAGCATGACTGTGGGTTCCAGCAACTCCCTCTCAGCAGCAGCACCTTGACTCTGTGTCCCTGTCTGCCTCACACATCACCCTGGAACAAGCTGCACTGAATGCCATGGTAATACCAGCCCCCTGAGAGTCATGGAAGTCACTAGTGTGATTCTGTGACAGTTTTCTAACCAGCAAATTCAGACTAATTAGTCTCCAATGAATTAACAGCATTTTATTTATGCATTTAAATTTATTTCTTTACTTTCCTCATCCCATTGTGAGTATTAATCATATAACACCCTGCTACAAGATTTGCTGGCCTTAATGTTTTGCTTAAAACCCCCTTGCCCTATAATGTTTTGCTTAAAACATCCCTCTGTCAGATTTTCTGATTATTTTCTGGCCATATACTACATCTAAATGAATTTAACCACAGTGGGTATGTGAACAAAAGTATTCAACATAGAGGAAAGATTTTCAGAGTAATTCTCCCTTTTATGATTTATTTTGAACCCAAGTTATAATATTTTTACCAGATTTTTCTAGATTACTTTTCCATAGTTATTTTTCATTCTACTAACTTTCATTCTCCTAACTTTTTAAACCACATTTCATAAGTCTTCTCTTGCTTTTTATTTTTTAGTTATAATGTTGCCCCAGTGGCTCATTGTGGGAGAGAAGAAATCCTGTTCACTCTAGCTCAAGAGAAAGCACTCTAGGGGAGGTTCAGCTAACAGAGAGGTACCAACCAGGTCCTGTAGCCAGAGATGGAGCAGTTTATCTGGCCTGTGCTCGCCGTCTGTGCGAGGCAGTGCTTGGCTGGGGAGTTGTGTGGGCAGCCCAGGGTCAGAGAGCTGGCTGGGTACAGGGATGTGTGAACAACAACACTGCAGTGGCAGGCAGCAAATGAGTGCTTGTTTTGGGTTAGGTTTAGAGCATAAAAGGGTTGCGTTTTTTACAATAAATGATCTTCCTCAATTCGAAGCAAGCAGGGAGGTCTGTGTGTTTATGCTCCCTGTTGCTACAGCTCATTTTTGAGTGTAAAGTATCCACTTATTTGTGGCTGAGTCAGAAACCGTAATGAAAAGATGTGACTCTACCTCAAATTGTCTGTAACAAGGCAAATGCCACCTCTGACATCTTTCAGCACAGATTTCTTGTGCCTGTGTTGTAAAAAACAAGGTCTTGCTAGAACAGAAAATCTGCATATATGATGTTTAGCGTATCCAAGATTAAAAATTATCTGCATAGCTATGGCTTGAGCCTTCCTTAGCCCTCTGTCATCTACCCCAAACCACAAAATCACAAAATGGGAAAGATTGGAAGCAACCACCTAGAAGTCATCTGGTCCAACCTCCCTCCTCAAGCAGGGTACCACAGAGCACGTTGCTCAGGATTGTGTCCAAACACGCTACTTGTCTACCTCACATCTGTGACATTGAATTTACCATCCAAAGAGACACCCTAAGTCTTTGTGGACTATGGCACGTGGTCACTTCATCTAGTCTTGAATTGTCAAGAGTTAAGTTACAGATCCCTCTGTAGAAGGAAGCCAGTTGCACCTTCAGACTACATACCTGGAAATGGCTGATGTGGAAGTGGTGACACAGCCATTGCTTGAGACCAGATTTTGCAGCAGCATGTGCATCGGTTGCAAGTCGGGATGACTTACTGACTCATGAGGACACAAACTGTCTTGCCAGGATCATGAAGGGGCTTTGGCTGATCTATCACCTGCTGACACACAAGGAGGATCTCAATTAAAGGTTATTAAGTGACTATTACCATGGAGATCAAATCAGCCTGTTTCAGTCTGTGCAAGGATGTTACAGAGCCAAACTAAAAAAACTTTGAATATTCCACGCCATGCCTTCCCAGTTCTCATACTCTCTGTAGACACATAGTTCTTTTATCATCGTCATGCTAAGGATATTGCTGGAGGACATTGGACCAAATGGATCCTACCAGCTGTGCTTGCATTCATCCACAGACTCCTTGTATCATACTAAAACGAAAAACAAACCAAAATAATCTTTCCTTGCCATTCCTTTTTTGTCTCACAACCATTCCAAGAAACTCAATCTGAATTCCTGAATTCCTCTTCCAAAACTTTCAAGTATAAAAAATAAAAAACCCAACCACATGGTTTTCCTTTCTTTCTGTGCCAGGGTGCTCTTTCAGCCCTGAAAATACTTTGTTTCTTCTGTCAAAAACTGGGGAAATAACTTCTGTTTTTTCCTCCCTCCCAATCCAAAAGGTAGGGAGATGTACTTCACTCAGTCCTCTCCTTTTCCAACAATCCTGCATACCTTGTTACTCTCTTAAGAATCAGAATATGCTGTTAGTTAGCTACCTAGACTTCATCCTCTTTTATTCACTAGATAACTGTTTTTCCCAAAATAGTCATGTATGTATTGGTCTGCCAGTGAATAAATGGTTACATCCCCTCATACCAACACATGCCTTGGGACCTGAATAGTACTGAACCATTCTTTTCTTCCTCAGTCACATTGCTGTGTCCTAGGGTGTGTTAATAAAACAAATAAACTTACAATGGTGACAGTGCAGAGGGCAGCTGAAGTCAAAATGTCTCTTTATTGGATAAAGAGTAATAAACTAGAAAATTCTAATATTGAAGGCAGAAGATTTTCTGATCAACAGCTTAGAGGAATGGGTCAGGGAGGAAAATAACAATCATAGCATTAAAATCCTTGAAAAAATGAAGAAGAAAGAGAAGATATTAATAGAAATGACTGATGAGAAAAAAAATCTGGGCAATAGGGAATACAAACTTCTATGAGGTTCCACAGACATAATGAAAATGAAGATGTTTTGCAGCATAGCCCAGGAAATGTGTCTACACTATCCAGAGCAGTCCAGAGGTCCCCTGCCTAAAGGTTACTGGGGTAGCTCTTGGCTAAACAGAAGGAGCAGGAGAATTATCAGGAGGTTTGGCAGTGTCACAATAACATATTGCAATGCAGGGTGCAGGTTTCTCCCTATTCCTTCCCTTGCAATTCCCATGGTAGCCTTCACCGTAAGATACCAGCAGGACTTGGTGGCTCGTCTGTTCCACAGTGCCCATCGCATCAGCAAGTGTTTCCTAGTGGTCTTTTTCCACTGTCTCATTGGCATCAGAACCAATCCCTTGTCATTCAAGAATCTAGGGAAAGAGAGAAAATATCTCTTTACTTCTGCCTGGGAACTCACAATAATTGATATGGTCTCCCAAATCAGGCTTCCCAAAGAGCAAGCACATATCATAATCCCCTTTGAGAATATGTCTGAGGATGCCAAAATGTCAAAGCACTGGGCAGGTTCTTTACAGCTTTTTTTTTTTTCTTTTTTGCCTTTGCCCCAGAGAGACAGCAGTGTCCCTGAGACTGCAACTTCTTTGGGAATTTATCCTTAAGTAAGGGCTTAGAAGAGCAGCAGGAAACAGGTAAATAATATGGTTGGGAATTACATTGCAAAAAGTTGGTTGGTTATTTGAAACTCTTATAAATTATCTGTCAGTCAAATATAGTATAACTTGAAGAAAAGGTAAGGGAGATAAAGGTAAATAAACTACTAGAAATTAGCTAACAATGGCAGATGGAAAAATACTAAATATAANAAATACTAAATATAAAAATCTATCTCCAAACTCATACTTTGCATTTTTGTAAATATTTAAGTACAGAGAGTAAAAGAAAGGACAGTCATACCCAGCTGACAGTATGATCTCCTACTCCTGCCTGACTTTTTGGAGTGAAATGGTTCTTACTGACTGCTGAGGTTAGAACTTTGGAAGTCTGGCAAGTTTCCAGGCTCATGGACAAATTCTGCCCTTCCTGAGGAACTATGATTAAATTGCTACCAAAACGTTTGACAGAAAGAACAGAAACAGGTAAAGACCCCCAAGTGTGCTTACCAGTGGCTTCAGCCCTTATTACCCCATGGGGAGAGTGAGACAAGGCATCCCTTTAATCCAGTTCAGAATGGAATAGCCTTTTTTTATACTAGTGTCATGACTTCCAATCAAACTACAGGAAACAGAACCTAGAAATATATGTATTACTGTAGAGGGAGATAATACAGAATTGAGCTACAGGCTGTGAGAGCACCGGGGGCACAGAGAGGCTTGTCTCTTCCTCACCTTGGGGGGGGGGGAAGANGAGGCTTGTCTCTGCCTGACCTTGGAGGGAGGAGATGAGATGTGGCAAATGCCCTGTCTGGTGAGGAGTCTGCCAGAGTGTGCAGGATGAGTGGGCAGCATGTGATATAAGGACATTAAAGTGTGTTGCTGAAGTGGCAACGTGGGATAAGTAGTTTAGTGAAAAATACCACATAAGGAAGTATTGCGTCTTGAAGAAGTAAATAAAATCGGCTTGTTTCTCGCAATAAACATCTCAGTATCCCCACTGATCTGAGTCTGTGCATCAGATGTTCACAAATTACATTTAGGAACAGAACATGGATTGAGTCAACATCAAAGTCCTTGTGTGACTGTCTATTACCCTGACAAAAGATAGGCAGTCTCATTGGAACATGACTATACTTGTCAGAATTTTACTACAAAGTCTCAGTCTGACACTTTGAGAGTGAGCAAAACAGCAAGGATCAGCACATGCCATAACTAATGGCATTTCAGTTCCCTTAATCAAAAGTGCAGCTTTCACTGACAGTGTGTCCTGATGCTGTCAGGAAAAAAACTATCCTTCATTTTCTTTCGTGGAGCTCAGTAAGTGAAGGAATTACACTTTTTCTTTTCTACAAAGAACATTTTTAAGTTAATTGTGGTAGAATGATGTGTGTCAACATGGAAACAAAAGAAGTTAGGAAATACAACTGGCTGATGTCAAAACGCAATAGAATGTGCAAAAATTTGCAGTATCTGGGTAGAGATTGTTGAGGCACTGTAGGGAAATGTAGAGAGAGGAAAAATTAATCACAGAGAAATATACAATATCTTAAAGAAAAAGTCTTCTCAGAGCCACTATCTATTTCCCACTTAGTTGGTTTCACATTTTTTTATATTATTTGCCTTTTGTGCTTAACTCTTTCTAAAATGAGGAAATGGAAGTGTGCAAAACTTACTTAATTTTACCCTGCAAATCACAAGAAACTTAGCCTTTGCTTTTAATAAAATCAGTATCTAAAACCAGTAAAACAACAAACTGTTAATTTTAGCATTCATAATTCAGCAGTCTTCATATATATCTCATCAAGCATCTAATATAGGGGTACGATACAGCCTTAAAAGACAATTTTAAGATAAGCCTGCTGGTTAACAGTAGTTCAGAGCAGGAATGCTAGAGGTAAAATATGACTCCGTGATTACAAGTAGAAATGCATGGACATGGCTGAACCTGTAGGAAATCACCAACAAATGAGGAAATTCTGGATTGCTTCCTCAGATGGTGTAAGTCAGGGTGCGGTAAGCACTGTGCATCTGGCCCATGAATATAAAGAACATATTTCTTTTAGCCTACAACTCTTGCTTTATTTTTGGAAAGATAAAGCCACAAAACACACAAAAAAAGAAAATACATCAGTAGATATAACTGCCTTAATATTGTGTTGTAACAAACATCATATTGTAGTCACACTTCTCAGTAAAATGTGATCAGTTTGACATTTATCCACCATTGTTTTAACTGCTCTACTTTTTAGGGCAGACTTGTTTAAGCCTTGTGCAGAAATTGACATCCTTCTGTTATTACTAACTATTATTTCCATTTTTCCCCCTAGGATTTTCTATTTACAGGGTTTTTCCTCAGGAATATACAGAATGGCCTGGGTTAAAAGGGATGCTAAAGATAACATAGTTGCAGCCCTCCCATCGAGGTCAGGGATGCCTTCCAGTACCCCAGATAGGGTCTCACCAGAGCAAAGTAGAAGGGCAGAATTCCCTGCCTGGCCACACTGCTCATCTCTCCCAAAGGGTGTATAACTTTGACCTGCATTTGGCAGTAGTAATTTTCAGACGTATGTAAGAATCGAAGTGCAGAAATACAGCATGAAGTTTTAAGAACAAATGGAACTTGCATAAGTGGCAGATCACATATTCAGAAACACATTGGAAAAGCTGCTAACCACCTGAAGTGAAATTATGTTTGAGTTGAAGTATTAGTTCTGGTTCTGAAAAAAATTCAAGCTGGGGAGATGACCTGTCTGTTTCTTTATTTCATATTATTTGAAACCAATGAGTTATGAAAACATTGTAAGGCAGCTTACAATGCTGCTTTCTATTTCATATGTTTTATTGGAAAAGCAAAATTATATTTGATTTCTGTTCCTCTAACACTAATAAGTCACATATATCAGTCTTCCTGAACATTAAAGTAATCACAGATGTGAGAGTATTACATAAAAACATTTGATAAGTTGCTCTTTCTTCTCATTTGTTCTCAAATGAGCATTCCTTATGAACCCTTTACTGTGTTCAAGTTTAGAAAGAGGCTAGAAACCTCCCTCTGAATTATTCAATATTTAGTGCTAAAAGTACTGCCATTGTCAAAGATTAATATAAGGTTCCTTGAGTATAGAATTCGTTGAACACATTTTTTAACATTATCTGAATCTCAAACAGTGCCTTTTCCCCTTGCACATAGTTCTTGCTATTTTATGACAGCATTCTGAAAAATCAGTGGAAATTACTTGTACAACAATTCTTCATATCCAAAATAACCCCTTACAGACTGTTCTCTGAAAGTGCATCTTTCCAATGACCTGTGCAAAAGTGTTTTTCTGTAGTAGCAAGGCATGTACTCAAGTAAATATCAGTATAAGGTTACATGGAATGGAGTTTGCCTAAGGAGGAATTCAGCTCAGTAAGGGCATGTTTGACCAAATCTTTCTTGCTGTAGATGAAAGAGGAGTTGTCTGGAAAGAATAACTCCAACAAAACTTGTGAAGGGAGAGATTTATATTGTAGTGGTTTCATAGTTTTCAAACCTCTTGAATTTCTCTTCCATGATTGATCCAATTTTCCATTACCTTTTTTCCTGGTTCTGCCCAGGAAAGGGTTAATTTTTTGCAGTAGGTTTGAAGTCTTGTTGGAACAACTACATTTGGGACTTCCATTCCTAAACCATGACAGCCTTTTAAAAAATTTGCACATCTGAATCGGTCAGTCTCATCATTTCACTCTCAGGATAAATCTCTTTCTTTATTTTGCTTTGATGCATGTTGATAGCAGAACACTCATTATTTATGTGTACTGTAGCTACTAAGGTATAACCCAAAATTAATCCATCAGGTAGATTTTATTGAACGTGTGCTTTATTGGTTTTATTATATTTGTAACTTTTAGTCAGTGTGTTTACATTGTCAAGCAACTTACAACATCCAAATATATCTCTTTGCTTTTACTCATTAAAATTGTTATTTCAGCAAAGAATAGAATTCCTCTGGTTTGAGAAGATGCATTTTCCATATAAGAATTAAATTTTGATCCTTCAAACTGTTTTTTAAGTGATTATTGTGAGATCTGTTTTATTTGTGTGGGCTTCTCTAGCCATCCATTTGGCTTATCTGCTTTCAGTGTTTGTTTTGTGCCTTTTGTGTGTGTGTGTGTGTGTGGTTTTTTGTTTTTGTTTTGTTTTATCTGTAGCTTTTGTTGTTGTTGTTTGGGTTTT
>VZTR01005402.1:9093-19134 GCA_013400775.1 Chaetops frenatus | reverse complement strand
TTCTCCCTAATATCTAACTTATTTCTTCTCTTTCTATTTGTACCCATTCCTCCTTCTCCTACTACTACAGTTCCTGACAAAGACACCCCCTCTGGCTTTCTGGTANACACAGCTCTGCAGGTGGGGTCTCACAAGGGCAGAGTAGAGGGACAGAATCCCCAGCCTTGGCCTGCTGACCACGCTGCTTTTGATGCAGCCCGGGGTTGGCTTTCTGGGCTGGGAGTGCACATTGCCAGGTCATGTTGAGCTTCTCATCAACCATCACCCCCAAGTTCTTCTCCACAGGGCTGCTCTCAAATCACTTTTCTGCCCAACCTGCGAGTGTTCCTGGGATTGCCATGACCCAGGTGTAGGACCTGGGATGCTATCATGTTACTGTTTCACTGGACAGTTAAGGAGCAAGATATTAACTAGACTAATTCTACCCTCTCAAAGTCTCATCTAAAAGGTTCTAATCTATGATTACAAAACAGTATTATTTTCAATATATAGCACATATGTACAGCTTACATTAACTATTTCATTTCATGGTACTGAATCTTTTGGTGATCAACAGAAAATCAACTGGATGTCACTTTTAGAAAAACCAACTGCTACGATGTTTTTGGTGGCTCTGACTTGTGTTTGGAGACTAAAATGAATGAAGGTAGCAAAAAGACAGAATTGAGCAAAAAGACAAACTCTCTGTTATTTTTTCATTTAAAAAAGGACAATAAGAGGTCTTTGATGAGGTCTTACTGATTGGTATGAATTCAGATTACACAGTGATGCATTCCAAGCAAGTGAAATAAATACAATTCAAATTCTAGGCGAAGTTAAGCTATTTAAAATTATAACACCCAGAGGATTTGGCATGTGGCATAGTTTGTTAAATATTTTCTATTTGTCTACACTGCTTAACGCTGTCCACATCTAAAATCACAGGTGTTAGCCAGGTTGTCAGATAAACATACTTACTAAGGCAGGACACAACTACAGCGTATGTGTTTGTAGCAATACAGATTGTGATGGCTTTATGCCTGAACTCTGGATAAATCCCTGGAGGAACCTGAAAAATTATTTGCTATCTGCACTGGGTTATGTAATAGTAATACATCTGCCATTCACTTTCTGTGTAAAAGTTCAGTTCCTGGAATAATCACACCAAAAGCAGAGAATTCCTAATTTTTAAACTTTTCAGCGCTCTTAAAGCTTTTTTGGAAATGGCTTTCAAAAAGTATGCTCCTGCAATATAAACTTGCAAAACCAATTCCAGCTCAAACCTATTTTCCCAGATCATCTTCTCCTAAAATCCCACTGGGCTATAAAGTATTATCCAAAACAGCATGAACAAATTTCTGAATTCTTAGGAAAACTAAAACTCAGTGTCTGAGTTTCTTTGACTCTTACTTTGATGCTGTGAAACCTATAGGAAGTTTGCACCTGTATTCATCAGGCACTAGGAAGTAGTTGCTTAAATACAGCATCTTAAATATACCATTTCAAATATTCTAAGGTACAATAGTTGGCTCCTCACAAGTCCAGAATGGAACAGATCTCCAGTGCCTTTTCTGCCAACACCAAAGGTGTGACCTGGCATGGGATACCTTAAAATCTTGGACACCTGCCTTTGAGAATGTGAACCTCATGCAAGTTGTGGTCATTTTTAATCTGTCAGTATCAGAAGAGCTGCTCTGCAATCTTTCAGGCCCTCAGGCTGCCCTAAAGAACTACAGAAATCTGTCATTTATTGAATTAGTATCAAAATCTTCATCAAAAAGGATTTTAAAATGATGACTGGGCTTCAGTGTAGGAACATGTAGCATTTTTTCAAAAGGAAAGAGAGGCAGGTGAAAGGAGCAACCTTGTCTCCTTTCTGTTCATCTATTTTTAATTCAAAATGTTGCTCTTCTCTTACTTGAAACTCACCTGAAACACAGAGTGGAAAGAAAGGGGATGACACTATATTAACATCCTTTTGAAAAAGGAAATCTTTCAAAAATAATTTGGTGCATTTTTTTTCACAGCTGAGATGATATTTTTGAAAATATTATTTTTTCTATCAGACTTTAGATCAGATAAACCCCTTTGGGAACTGATGTTTTTTATCTATATAAAAATAGAACTGCACCACTTGACATACAGATAGAATTCATTATCATAAGCACAGACACAATACATTAATATATATACAGATGATTGCTAAGAGACAAATGTCTCAATGCATGTGTGTGATAATCCATGAATAAATGCATTTATGAGTCATATATAGGTATCTCCTATTTGGAGACATCTCTATTTATGGTTTAAAAGAGAATGGACTAGGTTCAGGAACTTACATAAATACACAAGATACAATATTTACACAAATTATATCAAGATAAGAAAATGAAAATAAATTAAGAATTTTTATCTTTACCTAGCATTTAGTATTTTCCACTTTTCTCTGAAAAACTTCCAAGCAAGATCCCTTCCATGCGGATTTCGAGCTACGTGGATTATCACATCAATTGCATCCTGATCCAGGACAACTTCTGAGTTGAGAGACAAATTCAGAAGCCTAGTGGGAGAAAAAAGAACACTGAGTTTCACAAACAAATTGTCTAACATCAGTCTATCAGAAAACTCTCGGAAAAAAAAGATCACTGCTGAATTGCTTAAGTGTCCAAGTGAGTTCAGTGGTTTATTTTCATGATTCCAAAGACTGGACACATTTATAAATCAGAAAAATCTTGATTTAAAAAGATTTCAATAAAAGCTAAGTGCAACTTTACATGTACAGTTTTATAAAATCTGTTAAGATCAGACTGGTCAAGACATTCAGATAAAGGACACGGTAACAAAAAAATACCAATAATTATTGCAGGATTTTAAACATTTCCAATGAACAAAAGAAAATCGGGAATTAAAAAGATAATATGTGTCAATTTTCATATGCATTGATGCAAAACTGTAAGATGGTTTAAACAACAGTAAGCCTGTACTTGAAAAACAAATTTCTTTCATTTAGTGATGATCCATAACTGTTGAAGTGATTATTAGTAACAGATTCAAATATAGAATATCTTTTACCTGTTGAGCAAGTTTCTGTCATCACTGCAAGTTAAGGCTTCTAATAGTATTTTCTTCTCGGACACTGCTGTGGTAGAATGAAATTTCATCCAAATGAACTCCCATACATCTTCATCCATCAATGAAACTCCTGTACAGTAGACAATGTCTCTCACATTGAGAGGGATTCTACAAAAAAAATCAGTAATAGCACTGTGGTCAACAAGCAGCCTCCTTATATAAGATACAATGGAGGACTATTTCTGAGACTTCCAAATTATACTCCAACAGTAATGTTTGTTTTTTTAAATTATATTTGCATCTTCTTACTGCAACCAACATTTTCCAGGCCATCCTAATGGGCTTTCTGAAGGGCAACATGTGCTTGCCATTCTCTTCATAATGCTGTCACATTGTCAGGAGACTATAAAATATGGCCATGTAGTTCATCAACTCATAATGTGCCACATAACCTACAGGTAACATAAGCTCTCCAAATTAGTGTGCAATCTTATCACTCTGTTGCTGGGCTCTATGCCAAACCTGCTCTTCTTGTCCTTTGCATTGTTTTACAACAGGACCTGAGGAGCCAGAAACTCCTCCTTGCTTGTGCTGAAAAGTGCTTCATCTTCATATAGTAACATAAAAGTAAGAATAGATGTGCTGTGACAATGATGCTTAAACATGATATTGTCAGGAATGAAGGAAACAGAAAGATCTGTTCATTTTTTTTTTCAGCATATAGTACAAAACAAGCTGTGCCGTAGGATGATTGAGAACTGTGATTACTGATAATTAATAGCAACTCAAACTACAGTTAAATGACAAAATTCAGACCTAGTATAGAATGTGCTTATGTACAGTTTTCTTCTAAAAAGGTCTCAGCTGGGCTTTTAATTTCCTACCTTGTTTATGTTTCCTATACAAGTGCAGAAGCTGAAACATTTGTGACCTAAAGGGTATTCCCACAGGTAAAGCTAGACATTTCTTAGGGTAGTATGTTTCTGAGCTTCAGAAAAAAAAACCCTCTTTTTGTTGGTAATGGCTGGGCTGAAACTCCTCTGCAACTTCATATGCAAGACCTCTTTAAAGAATGTAGAAGCACATAAAGTTGTTGTTAGTGTCTCTGTAGTAATACAGTGAGACAAAAAAATTAAATTACTGCTGTAAAATTTGGTAGCAGAACTTACATGAAACAGGAAAAAAAAATTTATATCAATACTTTAATTATATGAAGATTTCTCAAGTCTTATACCACAGACTGGATTATCCCAGTCAAGAACAAAGAGGTTTTTTTACTCCCATTTATTCATTCCCAAAAAAACCCCTCTTACACTGAAATGGAAAAAGACCCTTCTTACACTCTGTGATGAGTGTCTTTGTTAAAAAACATCAGATGATCTCTTTGGCCATGTCTGAGTCCCTAGAAAATGAAATCAGTGTGGCTTTTTGGCATTTGGAAGTTTTGGTTCCTCTTTGATACTTCAGAAGGAAGTAGACAAGGTAAGAAACCATATATTGATGACTCAGAAGGATTACAAACTGTTGGTGCCTTAGGGGTTAACTGATCTCAACAACTATGTTGGATTCTTAAGAAAAAGAATAAAAAGAATATGTAGTTAAATTGAGACAAAACAGGGGGGCTGGGGAAAATGCCCTCCTAAGTAACGCCTCCTGCTTTTTTGTTACAATTTTGTTGAGCAATAAGAGTCTTGAGGCCAAGGCTTTATTCACATTCTCTGGCAAGTGTAATCATCAGCTCTGAGGGTGTATCTGCAAGTTTAGACGTACACCATCAGACGACTTTTGGTTCTGCTTCTGATGAGCTGACGTGGCTCAGGATACTGTTGCTTGCTTGAAGGTTTTTTAACAGAGTCCCTTGTTAACAGAGCTACAAAGGCCTGCCTTGACTAATGCTGAGGTATTTTGCATTTGATGGTTACAAATCCAGACATTTATTCAGGTGTAAACTCCCCCAAGCAAAACAAAGGATGGATAAGAGAAATGTAATCAATTTTAATGTTACTAGGAATATGAAATTTAACTATGTGCAGCACACACCAGCAACGTTGCCTTCTAATGCAAAATCAGAGGTGCAATGTCTAATCTCTGCCATGAACTACTTCCATCTAGACAGGGTAGATCCTGGCAGAGTGTGAGATCTCTCTGTTTCTTCTCCTCCCTCCACCAAATGAGGTGAGAACATGCCAGTTCCGAACCATGCAAGGCAATCAGAACGTCTCTAGCTACGACCACATGGCTCATGCAATTCCTACATGTCACACAGATAGGACCTCCAAAAGGTTCCACAGTTCCTGCCCCTTAATTTTTTCCTATCATCTTCTTAGATTTCTTATTCTCAATGTTCAGATGACTTTAAATGCTTGCACTGAAAAAAGTTATTCATTCTCCTCACATTTACCCAGGATCAGTAGGATTTGACTCATGTATGGTCTATGCAATTGCTACTGTGGTCCCTAAAGAACTTTCCTTTCCAAAACCAAGTAAACAAGAAAATCCAAAAGTTGAGCAGATGCATTAAAAGAAATAGTGTTTAAACAGATATGGGCAGTAAAACAAAAATTTATCAGTTTCACTAGCCTTCCCATACTACTGAGTTTTGACTCTCAAAAAAGTGAGTTAACACTAGTAAAATGTTGACATTTACAGAATTATCCATGTATGCTAAGTGTTGAATTTCTACTTCACTGTAACAGAAATTGTACTTCTTATTTGAAAGTCTTATCATTAAGCCCTTGTTGAGATATTTCAAACATTAATGAATATTGACAGTTTCTTTTTATCCCATTTAATCTTTCTTTCAAAAACTGCATGCAAAGGAAACTGAATATAACTGACTTGATTGCAGAAAATTAAGACTACATATTTAAACACAATGAATCAAAACATAAAAAAATTAAAAGAGCAGATATTCAGGCACTGCCTTTGTGTTGACTTATATTACCTGATAATGAGGCTTGAAGCTTTCTAATAAATCAACTCTCTCTCAAAACTTTGGGTCAGCAATTACAGTAACATAAATATGCAGCCATATACACATACACTGCACAGAACATTAAATGGTACTGTCATTGTGTCCTGATTTTCTCATCACTAAGTTATTTGTTCTTAAAACACAACTTTATTACTAGATTTATCTTTTTTCTTTTTTTTTTTTTACTTTTAATATGGAATTTAATACACTGACAGCAGCTGTAAGAACATACATTAAACCAAAGGGACTAAGGGGTGCTATCCTGACTAGGGGACCAAACAATCTGTTGCCCCAAATCTGATCTATCATGTGATAACTGAATATGAAAACAACTGAACCCAGTCAAGCCTTATTTCAATGAAGGAGGGACTTTATGTCTTGACACAAACACTAAATCACTTTTCCAGAATCACATGTAGTTCTTTCAGAGCTTTGACAGCAGAAATATTATCTTTGGTTTGCTGCAATATATGTGATTCAGCCTAAAGTTATTCCAAGGAACTATAAAGCAGCTGGAAAAGGTAATACTTTTTTGGTTGATTGTCCCATTAATTCAGGTAGGAACTGTGGGCTGGAAGGACTGTCACTCTGTGTTTGGCTAGTACAGACACAGTAGCAGATGTACCTAGAAGTGGAGGTCTAACCCCAGAATGGACAGCAGTCCTCACAGTACTCATTTTTCAAAATTTACAGTAAAACGTATCAACGGGCTTTCCCAGTTAGTCCATTTTTTTACATTCTAAGGCACAAGACCAGCAATTTTAGCAGGAGTGCAGTCAGTAAGCACAGGATCATTTCCATCTCTAGGAAGGAAGGAGGCCCTAAGACAAGTGATGGAGCTGATCCCATGACCACAGCCTAGATGTCACCATTTTCCTTGCTAAGAAAACTCTTCTGCCACCAAATATGTAGTAGTATACTGGCAGTGCTGCAGCAGATCTAATCAATATCATCCAATCAACTCCTCCAGGGAAGGTTTTAGGTCTGTATCTATAACCAAAGTAATCAGGACAATGTGAAAAAAATCAGCCCCTACAAACCAAGACATTGAACACAAATACTGCTTTTAAAAGGCTTACCTTCAGAAACTACAAAATGTACAGCTATGAATCACTACAAACTACTCCTGATAGAGGCTTGTAATCAACACTGTAGACATGGGGGTTCCTCTTGTGGAAATGAAAATTGCTTATGAAAATGTGAATATCCCCAAAGTAATTTCTCTTTAACTACTGCCCCAACAGAGAATCCTCTAATTGAATTTTGTCCATTTGTGGGGATTTTTGCTTTCTCACTCATTCAGTCATTTTGGGTACGTATTCTATCATTATATAAATATCTGAAATCTCTCCAGTGTACAGGTTTTTTAGTATTATAGGTTCCTGGAAAATTGCAGTTCCAAGGCACTAGATCAGCATGTGGATGTTTGCCCTTTGTATTAACTGAATCAAGGGGATAAAATTACCATTATTTTGGTACTGCTTGGGTTGTAACATTGCAGAACACATCCTGTTGTTAGTGAAACTTCATCTGTGCCTTCAAGGCTGCTCTCATTTTTAAAGAGGTAGTATGATTGATGGATACTTCAGAAGAATAAAAATAAACGTTTAAGAGCATCACTTTAAATGGCTTTAATTTGAATACTGATCCAATTTATTTAACTTTATTTTTCTTGCTTAAGAGATATGATGGTGAGAATTAAATATGTAGCTAGCCAAGCTCATTTAAAAATTAAACACTTTGGGAGAAAAAGTTAAAAATTAAACAGTTAGAAAAAAATTAATTAAAATCATGCTGTGCCTTTGCAGGGATTTCTTTTTTTCAAGGGTGAATTATAAAGCTCTACAATGAGCTAAGAATAATGTTCTAAGTTATAATTAATTGGTACATACTTGCTCCTATTTAAAGTATGTTCTAACAATTGAAGATACACTTATAAAATTGGACCATAATTATTTATCTTCTGGGGAAATTGTGTTCTAATTTTTTAAAATGTAAATGCACACAGTTTAGACAGTTCTTTGATTAAGTAACGGGTTTCAACACCATTTAGTGTACTACTTGACAAAGAAAACTAATCAGGAACATTATTCTTTATTTTTGAAACAATTTAATATTTAAGTGAAGCCTATTTTTCTTGATGACTATATTTATAGTCTTAATAGGTTACAAGGCTCAGATAAGGAACAAGAATGAAGTATTAGTATTTTGTTGGCAGATCTGTAATACAGATTCTATTATAAAGAAGAGCACCATACACCTTATTTTTAAAAACTTCAATCCCAAGTTTTATACTCCCATTCTCTATTACAAACTCCAGGAGTCATGCTGCTGGCACCATTGTGCAGAAAGATGAGGAGATGATCCTCTGCCATAGCACATACCCAGTCTAGAGAGAGAGGGCAGAACTTCTCCTTGAAAACACAGGCACAGAGCTGTGATGGGCTCGACATTCAGGTGCCTGTCTCACCTCAAATTTAGGGGCCATTAACTGAGGATGTGGCTACTCAAGGTGTCTGGGGCAAAGCTATGCACAGTCCCTGTCCTGTGCTCCCAAGTTTCAGCTATCACATGGGTCTGACAGAGGTTGGCAGAGAATACATTATCCCTCAAGTGGTGGTTACTGCTATTGCTCCTTCTCATTCCTATTGCAGAATCCCCACAAGTGAACATGAAAGCAGCATAGTCAAGCTCTTCAACACTGATTTTAATGACTGGGTGATGAGTTAAATACTTCTTTGTGGCAGGGATCTCGGAGGAGATATGTCTTTGTCCATTCTGGAGAGTTTTTGCAACAAAAATATGGTCGTTTCTGATCAATATTTTTGCAAAGTTGTGGAGAGATCATCCCCGAATAAGAAAACTGGAGACTAAGCTATCTAAATTCTAAGGATTACAAATTAATTACTGCTAATCCATAATCACTATATATAGGGTCATTTTATTGCAGTGACACACAGAAGTTAGAAGGTAAAAACACTGCCTGAACCAGCTTCCCCATAGTGCCCAGTTTTATCTTTTACAAGATGAAGTCCTCTCTCTGCTTAGACCCAGATGGTCTTTCAGAGTGCTAAGTCCCTGATTAACTCATGCACTCAACAGTGTTTTCTTCCTCCTTAAATTTTATTGACTTGAGTGCAAGATTCTACTCAAATGTTGTAACAGCCTGTTAATTAGTAAAAGCAGTTCAGCAACATTAGCTCACAATTAGCTGGCAAAGCTCCAGAAACATTTCAAAATGCATGAATAGTTATGCCTGATATTTTTCAGTAATTAAAACTTCTAGGGATTGCAAACACAGAAGAAGGGATTCACTTTATTTTTTTTACATTTATCAGGCACTCATGTGTGAAAAAAATTAAAATAACTCTCATTTTTTCATGTTTGCTGCTAACAATTTCCAAAAATAGCTGGTAGGCATCAAGTTCTTGAAAGAACCCAGTGCCTCTTCCAAGAAACTAACAAAAGTAATTAAGCTGTTGGCCATGTTCTTACAAATACATATGTAGGTGGTTTAACTTAAGTATATTTCGAAGTTGTTGCAAGACTGTAGGACTATTGTAGCACTACTGTGTCCCCATAAAAAGTAAGTAGATAGAGAAATAAAGGAGGTATAAAATGAAAAAAATAATGCTTGTCTGGAAAAACATTTGATTTTCTATCACCTAAGCCACACTTCATTGAAATTACTTCAATTAATGAATGGTAATTTGTTATTTACCACTCCCTCAGATCTATGGAGAGTTTTGTTTAAAGACATGCAACACTCTCCTCTACACATGCTTGCAATGGTTTTTCTGGTGGCATTTCCACTGGGTTGTTAAAAGTGCAGCCAAGTAAGCACACTGCCAACTTAGGCAGCTGGATGGACATGAGTCCATTATTCCTTGGACAGGAAACACATAATTTGCCTGATCAAGTGTGGAGGTTCACAACTCAAAAATTTAGCTTGTTGGTTATCACTGTCCTTCAAATCATGTGATGGAAGACATTTACCCTCACTATTTACACCTTTC
>VZTR01005401.1:204578-234044 GCA_013400775.1 Chaetops frenatus | reverse complement strand
TCTCTCCTTTTTTTTTCTTAATTTGTAAAATTACTGATTTACCCCCCTCTGCTTCAAAATGTCACAGAATGGATTTGTTTAGACCTTTATCTGAGTTTCTAAATTACATGCGGGACGTGATGCCACATGCTTTCTCTTAAACCACTAGTTTGTTTTTTGCCCTTTTCTCTCCTTCCGGATGTCTCACCTGCTTTGTGTGTCTGCTGAACGCTTTGTCACTTGATTTCTGGCTAATCACATCTGATGAAGGGCTTTGTCTCTCTTGTGCCAGAAGATTTGGCTCAGACTTCCAAAGTAATTGCACAGGTTATTTGAAGGGTTTATTTTCTTTCCAGAGAGATAATCTTTATCACATTAGATTTTACCAACTTTGTCCTTTACAGCAAGCAGCATAAAATTAAACCAATACAGACTTTAAAAAACTGGTTTAGATGTGTTTAAATGTGTTAGAGTCTTGTGTTAATTCAAGAGGTGTTTGTTTATAAATAATCTCAAGATAAATATTCATGAAATATCTAAGTTTTTTTGAGCTGAATGTATGATTTAAAGCTTACTATAAAAAGCTTGGGAGTCATTACATTATACTAATAAAGCTAAAAATATAATACCAGGGAACAGACAGGTGGAATAAATGCACTCTGTGTATTCTACAGATGCCTATTACTGTGTCCTTAGCAAACATGATGATAAAGCTGATCTTAATTGTAACCAAGCCATCTATAAGAACTAATGGCTGGAAGTTAAAGCGATACAAATTCCATTTAGGAGAGTGGTGCCCTGAAGGGCAGATCAGTCAAGGATCACTCAATAGTCACCTGTGTCTTTCACTGTTTGCCTCAGCACTGGCTGCTGGCACATAGGAGGTGTGATACAAGCCTAAATGGAGCTTCTGATCCAACCTAAGGTATCTGCTTTTATGAATTGAATAAAATATGATTTTTTAAAAGCTGATGATTACCAATGAGGCAAAAATACTCAGGAATATGGTGGGTTTATTCCCAGAGCTTTGCTTTTAACGTTTATAAAGAAATTTGAAACCAGGTCAGTTTTATGCTTCCTTTTCTTTTTTGCTTATGTGGAAACAGACATTTTTCACACATCTGCTTTTATTCAATGCTAAGTTCTATATGGATCAGATCTTAGGTAACTTAGCAGCAGATTAATGTTTCACTGGTTGTATCTGCAGAGCCTGTTGTGCATCACTCAGTTCCTGTGCTCCTGAGGCTGAAGCCTATGGCCAATTCTGTGGGCTGAGCTAGTACAGCTTTGCAAGGCTTGGCTTCAGTCTGCCACTGGGGCCACTGGAACCAGGTGCCACTTTTCAGGGCAAGGACAAGAGCTGCTTGCCTCTGCCTGCAATGGGTCATGGAGATTGACCTACAGACAGCCAGGGAAAGCCTTTATCTGTAAATAAACATAACCAATCTGGACTTTGTTTGCTAAGCTCCTTTTGTACAGCAGAAAACAGTTTGTTACCTTTTTCACCATAATATTTGCCACCATTGGTTAATGAAATATTATCTGTTAAATCTTTTGTAAAAAGAATGATTTCTTTTTTTCTTTCCAGAGAAAGTATTTGTCCCATTTTTGGCCTCGTGGAATTTAGTGTTTTTTCCTGCCTAGATGCTGCAGTTTCTTTAAAAAAGTCAGGCTGTAAATAGTTCTGTTTCCATGCAATGTTGATCACAGTGGAATTTCAGAGTTTGAAATTGCATCTAGAGGGATCTAGGCTTCTTTCTCTCCTCTTCTCCATCCCACCTGTCAACATGATATTCTGATCCCTATTACACCTTTGCCAGGGATTATATTAGCTGCAAGAAACAATTTGAGTGATAGTTTTTAAGCTGTATATCAGCTGCCAAAGTCCGGGAAAAAGGATATTGTCCTATACCAATGAAAGGTAACAGCATTTGAAGTACTTTGTCCATTTTCAAGTTCTAGACTGGTCAGTGACAATAAAATGAAAGTTACAGACTTTTATTTGGTGTGAAGATTGCATGTTTGTGAAAGGATTATCAGTAAAGCATTTGTTTTAATGCAGAACAGATTGATGAGCCTGCAGCATATTTGATACAAACAATTCTATGATTCTATGAATTTGTTCAGTGGCAAAGAATTATGAATACAGTACTTGGGGTGCTGCAGCATTCTTGCAAGTAACAGCATTCATACAGTAGGAGCTACTTCTTTTCTTCCTTTCCTTCAAAAAGGAAATGCAGTCTCTACAGCAGTATGTATCTTCATCTTACAAAGCAAGAAACGGAATGCAGAAGAGAATTTTTCTCTGAAAAAGTGTTTTTACTACTTTAACTACCTTTCTGTGCTTGGTTCAAGAGGTCTGGCTGTCTTTGGACTTGCACACACGCTAATCGCACTTCAGTTTCTCCTGTCCTCCACCCTGTCAACAGTCACATTTCTGCAGGGTGAAGATGAAGTGTGTGTGGGGGGAAAGTTTTGGGCCTTCTTTTTCCCTTTTTTTTTTTTTTTTTTTTTTTTTTTCTTCTTTCATGCTTATACAAAGGCTGTTTTCACTTTTCTTGCATACCAGTTTCCTACTTAATAGTTGTTTTCTAGTAGCACCTGCAGGCCTGCACTGACATCAGATTGGCAAAGGGTGCAAGAAGAGATGATGCTATTGGGAAACTGAGGCAAAGAAAAGCAAAGTGGCGTCCCTAACATCAGGCAGATGTATGTCACAAAGCTGAAATTTGAGATAATAAGAAACTCTTACTTTTTTCTGAGTTTTTCTAAAGTGACTACAGTGCAGACTGTCCTCTCTTATTGTACATTTGGTTTTTTTATACTTTGGTATTTTATACTGAACCCTGTCCTCTGCATCTTCCTCCCAGTCACAGGCAGTCAGATATTGAAGCATATCCTAAAGTCACAGACAGTCACAAACAAGTGGAAAATACAGAAGTGAGAGGACATAGGCTGTTTTAGTTAAGTAATTCAATTGGTAACTGAGGAACTGCTAGTATCTAGTTCATATTCATGGCACACCTACACTCTAGGTACACCTGTACTCATGGGAAAGATATCTAGTACTTCCATCTGATGAAGTGAAATAAACTGTACTGGGAATCATCATTTTACAAGTGTGTCTACCTTTATGTGGCTGGACTGTTTCTTTCCTCTGTACTAGGCAAAGTCGATTTGATGTACAGAAATGGTCTGACAGTAGATGTTCTGTCATGGTAATAAATTTGCTGTGGCTGACCTGATGTCCAAACTAATCAACAGTGAAGCTGAGTTTAAACAAAACTTGATTCACATACTGCTACCTCAAAAAATTACAAGAGATTTTTAAAATGTGGGGTTCGTTTTGGTATAGGTTTTCTTCCTTTCACCCAGGTCAGATTTATGTCTGCAGCCATTTTCTCATTTTCTATAACAAGTTGTTGTCTTTCTCTTAGCTGGGTTATCTCTACTTTGCTGTGGTGGTGGGGGCACTGGCATGTGCTGCCAGCAGAAGGCTGGGGCTTGGCTGCAGGTGTTCGTGTTCTTCCTCACTTAGTGTGAGCTCCAGCTGTCTGAAACCCACCTGCTGTGCTGGGGAGAAGTTCTGGAAACCCTTCAGGAAAAAACACAGCTGTCTAATGTCCTGCCTAGATTGAACGTGCAAGAGTGAAATTTGTCACTTGGTCAGTTTATCAGTGGGACAGGCTTGATTATGGCTGTCTTTGCTGTTTGTTGCAGATGAACAGCAAGGCAAAAAAACTGGAGTGATATATGACTGTGGGAAAAGCTGCTGAGAAAATACTGTCAGTCTGGAAAGAGTGCCTATTTGTTCTTAGAAGACTGCACAGAGTATCTTGTAATGGTTTTATGCTTGAATGTTCATCTGAGTATACAGTTGTGTGATCATCTGCATGACTTTTCTTTTTTTTCCTTTCTCACAGTGCATGCCAATTAAAGGCCTTGGATTTGTGCTTGGAGCCTACAAATGTATTTGCAAGGCTGGATTCTATCATCCCAACATCTTCTCAGTGAACAGCTTTCAGAGTAAGTGCCTTTGCTTGAGTTAAAAAAAAAAAAGAAAACAGAGTTAGCATTAATAATGCAGGGCTGCTTTTTATCCTCGTCAGGGTTATACAGTAAAATCCCAGTGGTTTGCAACTCTCAGATTATATAATCACTTAAGGAGTTCTAGCCCTTTGGTTTGTCATTCAGGATACTCTTGAGGATCCTGTAAAACATACCCACTTGAAGAATATTTGATTTGTAAATAAATTAAAAAACATGAAAAGAAGCCTTGCTAAGGGGAAATAGAGATTTCTGGCATCTGTGCTCATGCACAAGTATTCTGAAAATTAATCTACTCATTTTCTGTTTAGCCAGAGGAAATGAGAATGCCCTAGCCTCTGGCTTTGTGCAGGCTTTAATGGTTTTCATTTTACTTCATTTGCAAAGGGGAATTCAAAGGAGTATCCAAACTCTAATATGTGCTGATGAGGTAATAGAGATGGTTCAAGCCTGGGAGTGTGTTTGGCTGGATGTATGGATGACATATGTCCTACACATGCCCAGGACACACATCATGTGGTGCTTAGACTGAATTGCCCACAACTGGAGAAACAGAACTCAATTGTTGCTCGTCAGAGAAAACAGACAAACTGCCTGTCCAAAGCTGATGTCTGTTGTTGTCATTATGTGACCTAATCTCTGTACAGATTTTGTGCTGAAATGGTTGCAGTTGTACTGGTGGAGCTTATGCTGCAGTCTCAGGTGCTAAGCTGTGGCTTGGAGGTGTGACAGGGCATCCTTCCCTGGCTCCTGCTTTCAGGTTCACCTCATGCCCAGCTTCTTTGCACCATCCTATAGCCAGATGTCCATGTCATCAGCTCTCACTGTGAGAGCAGTTTGGGTGAGATATCCAGGGAATGGCAGTGAGTGACTTTCACCAAGCTTGGACCAGGACTGCCTGTATTACCTCCTGCCTTGTGTGCTGTTTCTGTTCCCTTAGAGAAATAGCTCTAGTGCTAATCAACACTTAATGTTCATATATATATGTATATGTAAAATATATATAGGGGATATAATGTCTCCTGCATATATTTGTAGCTCAGTTTGTTCAACAGTTTATCTGCTGCTTCCCTTGTCTTTTCAAGTGTGCAGAAGGCAACCTTGTGATAGTTTCTCTGGGCTGGGTGAATCTTTTGCTAGAGTAAGGATGATGTTTGGTTCTTCCTGAAGTGCAGTGAGTTCTGGTGGAGTTAGAATTTAATTCTTTGAGAAAACATATAAAGAAAACTTTGTACCAAATGCCATAGAACACGCACAAAAAATGTGGCTAGAGATCATAACAACATGGATCATTGTGGATGAGATTAATTTAATTTCATATCAGTTGTGCAAAATATATATGCTTGGAATGTATTAGTCACCTAGGTTTCAACAGCAATCAGCATCAAGAGCATGGCTCCCCTGTGGGGTGATTTGTCTAGATGGATAAAGCAATATCTCCATCTTTTCTCTATCTGCTATAGAGCGAAGAGCCCATATAATCACCTTAAAAGGGCTATTTAGCTCCTAAGAAAGTGAAATTTGTCTCAAGGAAGTTTTTAAATGCTGATATTGTAGGAGGTGGGGGGGCCAGTTTGATTTGAGCCTTTGTTCCTGTGAGGTAACCTGAGTTTTGAAACAGTAATAAAGACCTTTTTTAATTCATCCACATGCAGCTCCATCTGCCAAGTTCTATAGATGATTTTTCCACAGTGAGAGTGGAAATGACTGAAGTAATGAGAAAAGCCTGTGGTTCAAAGGAAGCTTGGCCCTGTCACACCACGGCATTCTGTAAAAAGACAAGAGGAAAAAATGATATGTCTAAAATGGCTGTAGTAGGTATTTGGTGGTTCAAAATTATGTTAACATAGGAATTCTAGACACGAATTCTGCAAGCAGTATTGACAGAAGCTGTCTGACCTGGAGATCTTTTTGTGGAGCTAGGTTGGTGAAATCTGATGATAAAAAAGATGAAACTGAATAGGAATGTTAATCATTTAGAAAGTATTCCTAGTGGAAGAAAATAAAGAGGCAGCAAAGATTTGCAGGTCTCAAGATATAAGAAAGAAGATTAAAAAAAATGACCAGTTTTGTACTTCACTCGATTGAAAAATTGGATTGTGTTGTGTCTTGGAATCAGAGCATTTCTCAATCATAGTGAGATTCTGCTCTGCAGCAAAGTATGAGTAACAACAGTTGCACATTGTGTCTGAAGTGTCCAGTTTTTGAGTGGGGGAAAGGTTCTGCTTTTGGCCCAGATCAATGTTTTGGGTTGAGTCTGAAAGATAACTGTATAATATGGCTTTGCAGAGATGTTGAACACTCTACACGGTTTACTGGTAGGCTCTGTGGAAACCTGCAACGTGGCATAAACAGTGCAAATCAGCTGCTTTTCTGTTTTAAAGCATCATGGTGTTGCTCCCAGGGAGGCTGCATGTGTTGCAGGTTCCCAAAGAGTGTGTGGGATGGGCACAGCTGGAATTCAAGCCGTTCTCTTACTGAATAAGAAGCCAAGTAGGAGGGCATTTCCCTCACAAGTGTGCATTTGTTCTTTAGAGCTGACAGTGCCAAAATATGTAAAACCTTTCTATTTTTTCTACAAGTTTTAATGAGGATCTTGGGTACTAAAAGGGCATAAAGTTATTACCATACTTCCATGTGTGTTTTGAGGTTGGAAATTGATTTTAGAGGAAAAAACCATTTCATATACACAGGTTGTATTAGCCTGTAAGTGCCTGAGTACATGATTATGCACTTTCTCCTAATGGCTCATTTTAAGGTAACACTATTAGTATAGTTAGAATAGACTAACTGATGACTACTTACATTTTAACATTCCTGAAACACCCTTCTCCAAAGCAGGAGAAGAAGGCTGTTCTCTGCTTTGTGGAGTAATCAGGTTTGCATTGGTAAATCTTTAGCAGAACAGCAGTGCTTTGTTCAGCCTTGAAATTTGCTCTGTAGCAACGCATCATCCATATATTGCAGAAATTCTCAGGTCTTACTGTCTGGATGTGGAACCTGCCCTGCTTGCACCAGAAGTGGCTCTTTTGTCTGAATATGGGACTTTGCTGTCTCTAACACTGCTATGATTGCATGAAAATTTCCAAGAAGGGTATCCAGTTCAACAGAAATTCTCATTTTTTTTACACCTGCCTGTTGGCTTTGGTTCTTCAACAGAACTAACATTTGCAGATGTTTGCACATATGAAGGTTGTCACTGATTTCAGTGATCCCTTTCTGGGCTGAGGCTTGTAACCATGGCTAATGACCAGGTTTTGGTGCCAAGAGGTCCAGTTACATTCTCACCAAGTTACTGCAACATCGCTGGTGCAACTGGAGTGTTCCTAATTTACTTTGTTATAGAACAGGAGCAGAATCAGTGTTTTGTTCTGCCCAGTGCTGAGCAGGCACTGTGCTCTCTGTGTTCATGTGCTGAGTTCTGACTGGAGTGCAGGATGATTTGGTTTGGGACAAAGCAGTCCCTGCCCTGGCTCTCAGCAGTCTGTGGTGCCATTCTTACTTTGCAGAAAGATCTCAGCTGGCAATGTCACAGCTGCTGAGGCATCCCTTGCGTGGCAAAGTGTCCTTAGGAGAACCAAAGCTGATGAAGAGTTACCCTCAGGAGAACATTTCAAAAACAGATGGGCCAATCAGACAGAAAAATAAGACTGGGATAGAAGAGAGAAGAGCTAGAAAAAAATATGGTAGAGTGGAAATAACTGAAATATTTAAGCTTTTTGTTTTATTTGAATTTACTTCATGTTAGTTTGCGTCCCTATTCCTCCTTGCCACCTACTTTGCTTTCTCCTTTTCTTCTTTCTTTTTATCCTTCTTATTTTTTTGGTTACTGCATTTTTTTTTCTGTACTTCTTTCCTTTTTTTACATCTTCCTCATTTTCAGATTTAACTCTTGCAGCAGTGTTTGCTTCCATCTCATTTCTGACAGTGCTAAAACGGCTGCTGCCTTAAACAGAACAGAAATTACTTCATGTCCATCTACCTTACCAGTGCCTAGAATCTTTTGTCATCTTTTGGGAAGGAAAAACTGTTTTTATTCACTGCGGGAGACGTAATCCCAAAGAACTGCTGAGATAGGAGAAGGCACAATGAAATGTCTTAGCAGTGCTGTTAGAGGCACTCCAGGCTTGACTTGGACTGTCTGTGTTTTGAATTGATGTTACATTGACTTGGGTGAGGGAACAGGACCAGACAAAAAGGGCAGAAATGTTCGACTATGAATTGGGCAGCTGTGCCCTGAGACATATAGCCAGGGCAAGGATGTGGGTGGACGAAATCACTGTCAGAGATATGTATAATGAACAGTTCTTCCCCAAGAATTTATTTTAGAGAGTCTGAAAAACATTCTTTGTTTTGTCAAGGAGAAAAAAAAAGACAAAGAAAAAGAAAGGGAATTTTAAATTGTTCCTTATCACATTGTGAAAATCTCAAGTAGATCCTGTTTTTTTGATCTTTCTTTTATTAGTGATAATGAAGAATCACACAGAATCCCAGAATCCAGTAGGTTGGAAACGACCTCTAGGAGCACCAAGTCCAACCTATGAGCAATCCTCACCTTGTTAACCAGACCAGAGCACTGAGTGCCATATCCAGAGGATATGTTCCTCATGTCTTGTTCCTCAGACACCTCCACCTCTGTTTCATAGTCAAAAGATATTCATAGAAAATCAGTTCTGGCTGGCAGTTCAGAAGATGTGCATCAGTGATCTTCCTTTGTATGCAACAGACAATATCACACCATCAATAGGTTGGAAAAGACCTTTGAGATCATTGAGTCCACCCTATGACCAAACACTGCCATAGACTAGACCATGGCACTGAATGCCATGTCCAGTCTTGCTTTAAACTCCTCCAGGGATGGTAACTCCACCACCTCCCTGTGCAGCCCATCCCAGTCTCTACACATGACACCACACATATCTAAACAAAAGCTTGCTGAAGTCATGTCCATGGGATATTTATGTCAACATGCAACTGTTTATTGGCTCTTATCCCTGTAGTATGTGAGAAGCATCCACACGAAGAAACTCCCACATATTAGTCAGATAAGAAACTGCTTGCTAAAATGGAATACAGTGTATTTGCAACAACTTTCAAGGTTGAACATTTCAGAAATAAAGTAAGTGCATCAAATTTAGGATCATGCAAAATTATCAAGCCATATTAATATATTATTTGTGGCAAGTAGTCTCATAACTGTGGGTTTTAAAATATATTTTTTCAGTGTTTTTCTACTGCAAATTATTTAGTTGACACAATAAAAATATATTAGCAAATGGCTCACGGGGCTCAGAAATGCGAGGTCTTAAGGAGATAGGCTAATTGAAGGGCAGCTATAGAAATTATAAAGGAACAGATATGTGGTGGAAAAGCAGGTTGACATGAGCATAAATGTTGAGGAAATGAAATGGAAAATTTGGACGGTAAGGAATGCACTCTTGCTTTGGATATGGAGATGGGAGGTGGGAGACTGACTTCTGTCTCTGGCAGAAGACAGTGTGGGTCTGTTGTTCTAGTTGTAATTAAGAAGGCAGGGGTCTAATGTTAGATTTGGAGAAGGTGGTTTCTGTTAAAGCTCTTGGAATGAAGATGGGCTGAAGTCCATGGGTGTGTGCTCTGAAGAGAAGTTCCAATCCTAGAATATCTTCAACATTAGTGTTCCTTAGAGGTTCTCCATCTGCTTGGTATGCCCAAGCATGTTTATTTTCCAAGATTTCCATTCCTCACACAGTCTGGGTCAAAAAAAGCACAAGACCTCGTCTTGCTGACTCCTTGTATCTAAAAATCTGACTTCCAACATGAGTCAGCACTACTCTGCTACATTCAGGTTTCCAACAACTTAGTTTAGAATAAAGCTCCAAGGAGAAATTCACAATCTTCATGAGAAATACCATCCTGTTCTCTGTTCACTATGGGATGGGGGAGTGAAGCATCCTACACTGAGGACAAGGAGCATGGGGCTGCTGGACAACAAGCCATATAAACAGACCTGAGTATATGGCCTCTGTCCCTTTGCCTGGCAGCAGATGTGTGGTCATGCACATTCAGACATAGATTTGAGAAAACAAGAAGCAATTACCCTTGTAGATAACCTTCTGCTTCAGTTGTTTCAAACTAAAAGTCTGAAGAGTGTTGCCTAAGCCTATGTGCATGTTCAGCACAGGTGGAATAGGCCGTTTCTTGAAGGACTCAGCAATGCATGATTTACTACTTTCACTGACAGAGAAGGAGAATTTTGATCAAATAAATTGAAACAATTCTTTAGAATTGTGAAAAGTGAGAGGAGTTATCACACATTATAACACACTATTGATTTGGCTTCAGCCGCATTCTCCTGTTTCTGTGAGCTCCTAAGGCTGTCTTGCCTGTGATAAACATTTTCAACAAATTAAGTTTTTCCTTTTATTTAACAGTATTCTTTTTTTGCCCCCTTTCTCTTTCACCTTTTAACTCTATTCATGGCCTGGAGGGTAAGCAGCCTTACAGGGTTTATGGGCAAGTGTCATGGATTGGAGAAATTAGTAATCTTTCTCTGCATGGTTGATGGGTTCGCTTAGATGGATGAGATGTCAGCTCAAGAGTCATTGATGTTCCTAGACAAAATATTAACTTTCCAATAGGATTTCTTCCTGGTGTGCTTGTGTGAACAATGGAAAATTATACTTAGTCTAAGTGCACTGGTTTTGCTTTGAGGACAGAGTAGTGCAATCATGCAACAGCCAGTTAATTAAGAAGGGTTTCATCTAATTCGAAGCTCATTAATTCATTAGATAGCATTTTTATAAAATTGAGGAACAATCTGAAATAGGATCAGAGTTTGTACTATGGACATTAGGTAGTTAATGGTCTGGCCTTCATCTGTCTGTGTAAAATCCTTTCTTTATTCCCAAATATTTAATGTAATTTTTTCCCCATTCAAAATTCTTCTTCATAGAATTTCCTGTACAGATTTAGCCCACTTTAAATATAACAGGAAAGCATTTGATTTTTAATAAGCTCACTTTCCCTCAGGTCCAGATTGGCCTGAGTTTTCTGAGTGTTACAGAGGATGGTTCAGTGCAAAAAGCAGCACTGGCCAAGCTATTTTGTAACCTAATGAGAGAGAACAGGAGGGACAGGAAGCCCAGCAGAGGACTGGTGATGAACTCCCCATCCTGTACAACTAAAGGTGTCTCCCCTCGCTCTTCTGACACTTTCAGGAAAGGATGCAGAAAATCGCTTTTCTGGTGGCGAATTGTCAGAGGAAGTCTACACCTGCCTCCCCTGCAGAGAAGGATGCTCTTTCTGCACAGATGATACTCCCTGCTATGCACAGGAGGACAAGTATTTACGGCTGGCTATCATCTCCTTCCAAACCCTCTGTATGCTGCTGGATTTCATAAGCATGCTGGTGGTCTACCATTTCCGCAAGGCAAAGGTAAACCCACTTCGGTGTTTCACTTTGATGTTCCTGCTCACCTTAGTACCCACTCATTTGTCTTGGGTGTGGAGCTTCCCATTTTGAGAGTCAATTTCTCAGGCAAGGAGCTCAGCTCAAGGGGAGGGTGGGATTTCCAAACAGGAATGTTTTCCTAAATTGTTTATGTGGTTTTGGACAGGAAAAAAAAAAAAAACCAAGCTGAGCAATTTGTGTCTTCCAGTGAAATATGCTTACAGTTATAGATGTTCAGCAAAAATCAAGGAAACTGTTCAGGAATTTTGGAAAATCAGGCCAATTTATTATGCATGTATCTAAGGGGACATGGGGTTTTTAGCAACTTGGGATCTTGAAAGTCTCGGCTTTACTACTATTGGGAATGGTGTTTGGTTTCAATATATTTGAGAGACTAGCTGGAAAATAATTATGGCAAAGGGAAATCTTTCCGAATAATTCTAGTTCCTAGAAAGTTTAAATATGATTCTATGGTTAAAGATTATTATTTTTTTCACTAAAGCATGAGTATTGTCTGTATTACAATTGTCTGTAAATTGCTGATGGAGCATTTATGTACTAAACTAATGAACTTTCTGTTTTTAACTCGTTCAAAATCTGGTTACATCTCTTGGAATCTCACTGTTGCCTTAGTAAATGCAGAATATTCTCTGAAACTACAAATTTACTAAAAATAAATTAATTGAAGCTGGCATATATTCACTACCTACATTTGGGAGATGTAGGTGTGCACACAGTATGCTACATTATTGAAATTAATAGCTTCATCCACTTTCTATAACTAGATAAGTATTTCCATTTTGGTTTTTGGAACACTTGATCCCACAGTCTTCTTGATCCTGCAGTGTCTGTCTTACAAATGCATGGCTCATTTTGAAAGACTTTAATATCCTGCCAGGAAATCACAGAACGAGCAGTAACATGCCTTTTTTTTTCTTCTTCTGACAGTGTCTTTGTATTTAATGATATTGTATTAAATGATTCAAATTACAGACTTAATTGTGTTCATAAAGTTTTTTGTTATGAAAAGTTTATTGTAGGCATCTGTTTAGTTACTTGACATTAACTTAGTAGAAGAACTTCAGTCCAATTTAGTGAGGTTTTAGTCTGGTAATGTTACTCACTTTTAATGTCATAGACAATATCATGACAGAAGCTTGTGAGTGAAAACTATTTCTAGACTTACAAAGTGATATGCTGTTGCAAGCTGGTCTTGACTTCATTTTTACATGCTGAAATACTGATTGTTCTATAGGAAATTTTTGTTTTGTCACAAATAAGTTGAGATCAGATGTGTAAAACTGTGTGCACTCTAGCACTTGTACACTTCCATAGGTTCTGATATAGATATCTGCTACAGTAAAATGATGCATCTTTATTAGACATAACACAGAAATCTTCTGTTTCACAAAACCTGCTAGCCATGAAAAACACATTTTTACATTTGTGATGGTTAGTCATTTCTCCAAAGTAGTCTTTGAGTAAACAAACACATGGAATCTGAATCTTTAATAGCGAAGCAATACTAAAGAGGCACATACACATATTTTGTTGTTTTTGCAGTACTTTTCAGTCATTAGGAAAAAGTTTGAGCTTACTTTTTTCCAGATTCCCTCTTACCATTAAAAATCGTGAGACATCAATGAGTGAGAACCAGACATAAAACAAAGCATTCTTTTTCTCAGAAGGAAAAATGATGCCTTTGAGGCATTGCAGTTCATTCAGTTGACCAGAAATAGATTCAATTACAGTTTTGGTACCTTACAGGAAAGTTGGCTTTTCTCTAAATATGTATCTCACAAGGAAAAAGGAAGGAAACAGGAGACAAAAAAATTAATATGGTGATTAACAAACCTTTCCATTAAGATTGATGTTTTCAAGGAATAGAAACGGTTAGATTTTTCATTGCTTTTCATGTCATTCAGTTGAGCTTTTCTTGGATATTCCTTTAGTGTTCTTTATCATGTTGGTACAGCATGAAAAAGATCTTTTGTATTTACCATAAAATGAGAAGTTGTATGAAGGGCAAACATACTGACAACAATGAGTATTTGCATAAGAAAACTTCTGGTTACATTCAGAAATGACAGAAATTTGAAGTGAAGGAAGAAAACTAGTAGCTTACTATGTACTCACTGCCAAGGAGGTAAAACCATGAAAATGAAAGAACACATATTGAAGTATATTCAAAATATCTGCCTTTTTGAGAATTTCCAACTGTTAGTGAAGCAAACCACAATTAGGTTAGTATATATGTCTGTGATTAAAGTTGCTGTGTTAAACTGCTCATTTCCATTGTGGTGTGTGGGAGTCAGAGAAAAGCATTTCTTTGGATTCTCTCCCACATCTAGCACTACAATATTCAAATGGTTGCAAAAGATAGTTTTTAATGCAACATTTTAAGAGAAAGAACAGTGTTCTGCTACTATATCAAGAAGCAAACTTCAAGGTGTTCAAGAGAGCAAAAGATGGAGGTTGAAAATGAAAGACGTTTCTGTGCTGAAAGGAATGGAGAGTAGAAATGTGGCATTTTGATCCAGCTGCTGATCAGTAAAATCAGAAGGCAAATGGGATCAGATTACCTCTTTAGTAAAAGTGGCTGCAGAAGACCTCTCAATGCTTGTACTTCATGGGGGCTCCTGGTAATTACTACCTTCAAAAAGTGAAGATCATGAAAAGTTAAGATCTGCCAACAGAAAGCACTTGGGAAGAAATGCCCCAGGCACCTTGGCAGTGATATTGTGAGTATAATAATTCACAAAGAGAATGATAAAGGTCTATAAGCATCCTTTAGCCTATGACGGAAGTGACAAGACATTTTTTTGTCTTAAAAAAAATGAACATGCCAGTAAGAGCAGATGCAGATCATAAGTATTTAAGGGAAGTGAAGAAATACCTCAGCTATTTAGATCACACTTGTTGCACATCTTACAAACAAGAAATACTTTCAGTGGAAAATTGCCATCGGCCTAGTGTTGTCAATAGTGCACTATATATGTGAGGTCCAAGGCTAAAATGCTAAAAAACCAACCACAGGTAAAAGATGGAGCACTGCACTGCCACAGAGCATGGCAATGAGAACAGAGACATTTTGGACAATTACTGCTGAAGTGTTACTGACAAAATGTGATGATACAACTTTCATTTTGACATGATCTTTATTAATGACCTGGACTGTTATAATAACTCTACAGAGAAACTGGTAAATACCAGCTCATGAGATCCCACTCACATCTTGACAAAATAGGCAAAGTCTGTGGCAAGCCAGATGACTGGCTTTTAAAAGCCTGGCTTCTTTTTAGAGGAACTTCTACAAGCCTCTGAAGTTTTAAGTCTCTTCTAGGACTTCTTAAGGTTTCTCTGAAGAATCCTCTTCAGAATTCTGTCTAGAAAACGGATGAAGTATTTACTGTGTAGTAAGTTTACATGAATAGCAATAGAGGAGCAATGGAAGACAGGAAATGTAACATCTCTATTTATAAAGACTCCCTATAATAGTGACAACAACTAAAATAGGTCCAACTTACACACTTGCAAATTTAGAGTAATGGTACAAATAATAGAACTACTGAGTCCATGGGCAAGTGTGGGAAGTGGGCTGTTGTGAGAATGTGATGCCCTACAAATGTATTTGTAGCTCTGTGAGGGGGGATTATGAGCATGTGGGTTATGAGAGTACTTCTTCCAAGGTCTGCCACCAAAAGCTTTTAAAAACTGTGGTCTCAAGGGATTAGGTGAGCTGCAGTATTTGTAGGTAACCAAGGGGTGGCAGAGGAAAAGACAGGGCAGGAAATATGGTATAAAATCATGTACAGCAGTGAGATACTGATATGCAAACATAGATATATATTCATGGTTCCTCTAAGGGTGTCACCAGAGGCATTAAGGATCAAGGGGTCTCTTAAATGTTCAAGGGATCTCTCAAATGTTTTTAAAAAATGAAGTAGTTGCATTAGACAACTTTTAGTTGCTTTATGTCCCCCACTGGCAAAGAATATCACAGATCCCAAAGTATAAAGCAATTCAAATAGGAAGGAATCATGGAGGGTATTTCTATATATATATTTCTAGATATGTTTCTGTATTTCTAGGGTATTTAAACACAGTGGTTTTGGTGAAACATCTGGTGCCTCAAGGCCATAATTTTATTGTTGGAAACTTGGAGGATAGATCAGGAAGGATCACTCTCTGCTTCTTTAGTAGTGCAGCACAGGCCACGAAGTGAGGTAGGACACTAGAGCCTAAATCAGAAAATCTTTTGTTCTCTTGGCAAAGAGTCATTAAGTTAGATTTCATGTCTCTTCTTGAAAACTTTGTAGTTACTAATGTAGACTTGCACACTTGATAGGTGACAAAACAAAATTCAGCTTGTTCATCCGAAACACAGCTGATCCAAACTACTGGTATGATGACCACTCTGCAAAGCAGTGACTCAAGCAGTAGTTGAAATTGGCCAAAAGAACAAAATGGAATGGCAAAAAGATACTGTGACAAAGCTCAGGTCAGTGCTGTGGAATTCATTTGAGGCTTTGACAACACACAGGTGAAAGTGACTCAGCAGCCCTGAGATCAGCTCAGAAGCACCGTTATTAAACTGCAAGAGTCATAACTGGGGAAAGTCACAGGCAGAAAATGTGGCCCTTTGCCAAGAGAAGGAAGAACTCCAAAATGATAAGAACAAAGAAAAAAAAATTGGAAGAAGGCACAGGAGGAGTAGCAGAAGCTAAACCACTAGTGAAAAGCTTTGTAGGGAAAGATAGAAAATAATGAAAAATATAACAAAGAGGAGATGCTACTGCTATAATGGGAAAAGAGAAGCATTTCAGCAGGAGAGTAAGTGGGGGAAATGTGCTAAGCAAAGAGAAAAGAGGAAAAATTATTCATAGCTAATACAGAAGGGAAATCAGACGTGTGGATCACTTCAAAGGAATCTTTGCTCTGGACAGCCCTCATGCCGATCAGTAGTGAAAGCTGGGAGCCATTGACACAAGGTGCAAGAGGCTCAAAAACTCAAGGGAGATGAAAATTTGTGAAATCCCATCAGAAAAGCTGACAGCACCTGGCAGCACCAGTTTAATACCACTGAGGCAGTTGTGTGATGAAGCCTGCAATAAAGAGATTTTTCCTCAAGAGTGAAAATGTTGGAGTTCTATTTGACTGCTCTGACAGAATGATTTTCCTGAATCTGACCTGGGAAGATGGTGAGGCTTCTGCAGTGTCCGAGAAGGAAAGGGACATTGGGTGCAAAACAAGGAACAGGTTCAGTGCCTTTGATGGTTATGATATGTGTCTTAGCAATCACAGAGGAGTCTGTAAAGGAATAGACTCCTCTTATTCCCTTGGTTCTCAAAGGCTTTGACAGAGTATGAGTACAAGAGGATCTTACAGAATAACTTTCAGCCTTACCAAGTCCGATTTTCATGACTGTATACAGAAGTGCAAAACATTCTCTAAGTTGAACAACTAAGGAACAAAACAGCTCAATGTGATACTAGCAAACATCTTTATGTGCTGTGGCATTATTATTGATTTAATAATGCAAACATCACTATAAAAAACACATGCAAAAAGTATGAGGTTAAGTTAACAAAAGTAGCCAGTTAGACAAGGGCAGAGATCATGAATGTTAAAACAAATATTCTCAAAAATGAGAAGCTAAACAGTGAGTTTTTAAGAAAAAGCATCAACAAAATAGGAGAATTCATCTGTGTGAGCAGTCCTGTGTGGAGCAAGGGAGAGCTCAAGCAAGGAGTGACCAACTGCAGTATTGATTATATGCAGTGTAAGGGTAGCAAAGCTGCTGGAAAGAAACTGAACACTTAAAGAACTATGACTAAAAATCGGGGTTTTTTTTGTTCTTTTTTAATTTCAGACTTTACATAGGGCTAAAAATCTACCAGAGCCTTAAAGAGAAAATCAGCTGCGTTGTAATCATGTTTTTGTAAAAGTACTGGACTGTGGAAGGCCATTACCTGTAAAGAACCTAAAGGGCTCATCAGGCTACCTTTTCAAATGGATCAGAAAGAAGAGCTGAAAATAACTTACCTTTGCATAGCAGCCTACCAGCTCAAACAGGAAGCTCTTGGGTAGAATACAATTGCTGTGAGGAGTTGTAAGTGCCCTTAAGAAATGCCAAGAACCTCTGCTGGCAAAGAGAACGGAGAAGTTGATCACAGCCATACAGTGGAAGAGACTTACTGCTACTTTGTGATGAAGGAGAGATGAGAATCTGCTGCCAGCCTTGACTCATGCTAGACCTTTTCAGAAAGGTCTTGTTTGCTGGGAATTCCCCTTTAGATCAGTGCTAAAGGCTTCAGAGTAGTTGCAGTAAAGCCAAACTACTTTTCCCTCATCTCACCACCTTGTGGTGCTGCCCCGTTCTGAAAATAGGGGAACTGAGAGCAAGCATGGGGATCTGGGCTTTCCAACTTCCTGATGTACCTGTGGCCAGCATCTCTGGATGTAAATCCAGCATGTCAAGGTAAAATTGGTAGCAGTGAGCACACTTGGAAAAAGGTTGCTTTCAGTGCTGAAAAATAATGGAAAAAATTCTTAGAGTTCCACACAGTTATTTGGAATGGAGTTCTTGTATGGCTTTAACAATGATGAAGGATGGTGATAGAGCCCATTGGAATGAACGGCTTTGCCCTGCTCAGGACCATTTCCAATCCCAAATATTGGAATTTTTTAACTAAAAGACATTTTATTGTTATAGTTTCCTCCACTCTCCACCCCCTCCCCAATCTCTCCCCCCTCTTTTGTGAACATTCAAGAACTGTTGGAAATACAGAAATACAAACATTTTTAATGAGAGGAGGAAAATACACATCTTGAACACTGATCAAGGTAAATACAGTTAACAGGATCACATGGCTAATCATCAACAGGAATAAATAATTCCCTCTCTCATGAGGGAATTGTTGCAAATAATAGCTACAGACTCTTTTTGTATGGTTTTTATTCTGTCAAATATAGATTTTTTCAGTTTGGAGTTCAGGGTGGCTAGATATACTCTGCCACTACTATCCCATTTTCCCATTTAGTGTAAATATATTTGTGTTCTACTAAATATGATTTCAAAACTGTGAAGATAGTCCCAAAGCAGTGCAGTTTTAAACACTGCACAGAACTGCATATAGATGGAAAGGCAACATGCAAATTTATGCTGTAGTTCCCCTTTCTAATACTGAGAAATCAAGAGTATATTTTCTCCCTTAGTGCAGCCATGATAGGATACTCTAATTCAGAATGAGGTAATCACAGGCTATTGATGTGTGATACATCTTTAAATATTAAAGCATGCTGGCTTTGCAAACATACCTCTTTTTCTAATGTAAATCAGCCAATCCTTTTTCCTTTTTTTATTCCACAGTGGCATCTTGATGTGCTTATGCCTGGATGCCTTTCATCTTTGGTGCACATTCTGCTTTTTTCTCCCTAGACAACGATTTCTGGCATTTCAGCTGAAGTGGAAACTTCATAGAGGGAAGAGATCTTGTGCAGATGGAGCAGCTGCCTTTACTTGCTGTGTTGGTGGGCATACCTAGTAGTTAACTCAGCATATACACATTCTGTGCAGTGCATTATAGACCCTTTCTTCATCCTGTCCTAGGGTGAGAACCTAGTTTATTGTAGTCTTCAGGTGTGCAATGTTAAAGACATCGCCAATATTGTTTTCAAAACTGTTGTTTTTAATGGAATTCTCATTTCCTTTATTTGCATGTCCCTTCCCATTTTTCTGGGTAGTTTAGATGTCCCTTTAGGGATGCTGTACTTCTTAACTCCCACATAAATAATGTAAGAGTGCCATATTGGCAAGGTAAGAAGTGGAGGGGCTGTTAGCCTGCAGCAGCAGTTGAGTCTCAGGGAGCCTGTGCTGACAACAGGCATTGGTAGGCACGGCTGCAGTGCTGGCACGGCCCTCTGTTTGCAGGGTGTTGGGTGCATTCATTTCACAAAGCCAAAGGTTTCACATGGGTATGTATTTACATTCTAATACACAGCTTAGAGGCATTAAGTACTTGTGAATAAAAAAATAAACTACAGACACTTTAGGCCTAATGAAAACTGAAGTGTGAAGAAAATAAAGATCTAGATATGAAATATGTTCATTGATTTCAGTTCAGCCTCATAAAGAAGAGCTAATGAGAAGAGCAGGATTGTAGGAAGCAAAAAAAGTACTCTAGAGTCTGCTCCTAGTGGACAAGATAGGTCATAAAAATAACTTTTCATCAATGCTCAGCAGTAGCTATAAGGATTCAAAAGCTACAATCTTCTCTGTAACTTTACATTAAGCCAGTGCTTGTCTCTACAAAGTTGAATTGTTCAACACCTTAGAGGGCCCATCTGGAAAACATTCATTGTTTTTCAAGGAGTGCACTGCCTTGAGAATGATGTGAATCAGCCGTGGATTGTGACACATTTGCACCACTTTGACACTGAAACTGATTCCTGACCTTTGCTTTCTTAAGCTTAATGTCTTTCTGCATAAGACCTTAGAGACTGTGAATCATTGCTACCTTCTGTTCCACCAGTACTCCACAAAACTCTACAACACAGAGCCCCAAAGTTCAAATGGTTGGAGCTGGTAGTGCACTTCCAGTGTAGGATGCTGGCCAAGGATATACCTGTCACCAAAGAAAAAGCTGTAGTAGCCTTGAAGGCATATTTTCATTTAATTCTATAACACCATGATTTCACTTCAAAAATAAATTGGGAAAAAATAAGTAATGGAATTCTTAAATCCCAGCAATTATTTTCCAACAATGACAACTATTAAAGCATAGGAAAGTTTTGCAAAGTTGTTTCAGAGTCAGCAATTAAACTGAGCAAACTGCCAAGATGTTTGCTTGTCTGTTATTCTGTGATTCCTGCTGAATCTCATATTTCTAGCCTTCATAGGGTATCTGGGTAGAGTGAATGGTCTGTCACATGATAGTAAGCTCTCCCCACTGATTCTTTGATGCAGTGGCTGCAGGACAGTTGCATTTTTCTGAACTTTCGTTTGGGTTCCTGAATAGGCATTTACAGATTTGCTGTGAAGAGACTTCCTATCATGTCAGCAGAATACCAGTGACATTATTTATTCATCCTGCTATTTGTCTTGGAGTTGTATCCTGCTGTGAACCTTCCTTGTACAATCAATAGCAATAGCAAAGTCCCTGGTGGCTTGCATGAGGTCTTTGGCATGCCTCCCTCTCCAGGAGAAGACTTCTGCCTGAAGCAGACCTTCCTTTTTGTTTTAAGGGTCTAACAGTAGGAGCTCATTTTGATGTTGAAAAACCAATTTAGTTATGGAGAAGCTCTTACGAAGATGAGAAAATTGTTTTTTTTAGAGGTTTTACTCGGTGAGAAGGAAGAAGTAACATAAATTAGGAAATGGGGAAAGAAAACACCAGAAAAAATGTAGCCTGAGGACTTTCAAATAGTAGAAATGAAGCTGTGTTGGAAACCTTATTCTAGGAAAAGTCTTGCATTTTTACTGCCTATTTGTAATTGCAAAAGTTTTAGTTAATGGTAGAATGTTCACAAAAACTGTGCTGTTTTTAATATTTTGGCTGTTTGGTTGGTTTTGCTATATCATGTGGTACAAGCTGAACACAGATCGCTCAGACTAAAACATATGCCTGTTCTTCTTCTTTTCTGTATTTCTTTGGTTGAAGGATTTAGGAGCAGGCTCATGCTCTCAGCTTCTCATTAGGACTTTGTGCTGTGAATAGTCAGATTGCTTCCTGCCTCCCTTGTCCCAGCCATGCCTCCCTCTACCTGGAATAAAATCATGACATTTTTCTCTGACATCTTCTCATCAACTTCAATATAGCAGAAAAGAAACCTTGATCTCCTCCTGCTTCCCTCTAGGACACCCAAGCTACTGCTTTCTTAGTTACTGTAGCAACCTGCTTGTTACCAAAAGTTATTTTGGACTCTGGAGCTCACTGTGCCTCTGGCTGTGTCTGAGCTTTGCTGAACTCCTTCTGAGCTCCCTTTTAGTACATGTTTTCTTCTAGTCTGCAGATCTAAGTTTATTGTCTCAGCTTGGTGTCTTGACTATTGTGATGTCGTTTCAGCTGGCCTTGGCAAATGCAGTCACGGCCTGCTCCTGTCTGTTTGAAATGATGCTGCACATGATTTACTGCTCTGCCACTTTGTGTTGTCCTTGTTGCATCTCCCTCTTGACATCACACATAAGCTATATATCTCTTTTTTTTTCAACTCCCACATGAGCTTTTTTCTGTCTCCTAATGCAATTTCTTTGATGCAGAAGTGTCAACACCAGCCTCATCTTGTTACCTTTTCCAAAAAACACCCCTTGTTCCCTTCATACTTTGCTCATGCTTCCTGGCGGCTTTTTGAGAGCATCCCCTTCTCTCCATATCACATCTTCAGATTCAAGTGCTGACAAAGTATGTGACTTAGAGTGGGATACTGCTAGGCTGGAACTACTAATTGCTAGTTCTGAAATGTGATATTGCTGTGTTGTTCTATTGTTCTTCTCATCAGCCCTTATCCATGTCTTAAACTTTTAACTTTATGCAGATAGAACAGCCATTTTCACTTTTTCCTTGTGCAGGGTCTGCACTGATTTGAATCTTCCCTGGGGCTGGGCCTTTCAGCAGTTGTGTGTTAGGAAGAATAATTAAGTTATGTATAGCAGTATTTCCTTCAAAGACAAATGTGCTTTTATTTCCAGTGAAACATACATTCCATGATCTGAACTTAATGAGAGATTACTTAGCATAATAAATTCTGAAGAGCTGAAAAATCTCACCATTTTTAGGATCAGCATTTATCAGATGCAGTCATAAGGTATTAGTTTGGAGTGGTTTAGCACTTGGCTATTGTAAAGTAAAAGTGAATAAAATAAACTGAAGTTGGATTTAAAACCTTCCGAATTATGACATCTTGACTGATCTGAAATTATTATAATGTTTTTCATCTATAGTACATTTGCCTTTTAAGTCATGAAAATAATGAGATTTTTTTACCTTAATCAGATTTATTCTAATGCTTCTCACATCATTCTCAGTTTGTTTCCTCTGAGATGTTATGAATCTTGAACTTTGCAGTCAGGTTGGGTTTTTATCCTTTTACCATAAACTATTTATTTCTGTGTGATTGAATTACAATTTATACAGACAATTTTAGTGAGCTGTGGTTTATCTTTTGTAATGTGTGATGCCATTTTGAATGAGAGCTGAAATTCAGGTATTCTGAAGCTATTTGTAAACTAAACAGGGGAACATACTGAGCCCGACCTCCTGCTCCTAAAATCTGGTTTCATATTCCATCAGACTTTTTGTGTATTCCATTTAATCTCTTGGTGATTAAGCAACTATCAATATTAGAGTGCATTTTATTCTAGAAAGTAATGTTTTTGAATCTTCATTTAATTTCCATGTTAATTGAATGCATAACCTAGTGAAACAGGCACTTCAAGTGATCCAGATTTTTGATGACTGTCATTGTACATATTCATCTTTTAAATTAACCATAAAGCTCTGAATAGACTGAAATTGAGCTTAGGTGTTATTTACATCATTACTGATTTTCTTTCATGTATATATTCACCACTATTTGATGAGAAGCAGTTGTCTTCATTTAAGCAGTATGTCCCAAAGGAAGGAATTTCTGCCCTTACAAGAAAAGATGTTCCTGGGACATTAACCATTTTTATTGTGAGGGTTCTTCACCAGCAAATACTGTTTTCTCAAATGTTTGTCTTGTAGGTGGTGTAGTGCAACTTAGATGCAGCAATGCCCATGTTTCTAAATGCAGAACACCTTACCTTCATCATGATATATCGCAACAGATTTTGTTACTTCTAGAACAGAAAAGATCAAGGGCCACATGAATTGAAAAATAAAGTATTTAGGGATTTCTTGGATGCCTGACATCTTGTGCACTTCTAATGAAATTGCTTTATGATTGATGGTCTCTGCTTTTGCTGACTTTCTTTCAAGTAAAAAGTAAATTTAATAATTATATTCTGTTTGAGCTCAGCTGTAACTAATAATAGGAAAAAATTGACCTTCCTCTAAGTATTCTTCAAAGGCTTGAAAGGGAAATGAAAGAACATGAAGATTATTTGGTTTAGGAATACTGCACAAAACCTGCAAATACCAGAAAATTCTGACAAGTTGTCCATACAGTTACAGCCTGTAACTGTAGGCCTGTCTTTGGAAAATTGGCCTTTGCTATGAATATTTCTGTAGTTACAATCTGCATTGTATTAGGAGGCTGTGATTCAAATAGGTTAAAAGTATTTGTCAAGGTGATGAAAGGTTGAGCAGGACAATTTCCTCTTCGTTATTTTACAGAGAAATTTTCAAAAGAGGTACAACTCTTTCTCCCTTAAATTGAAGGGTGTTTCCTGCAGTTAGCTGGGAGTGAGTTGCTTGAATTTTGTACCTCAACCAACAATAATAAAATGAAAGCACGGCCTTGTTATGAAATTGGACATTTACATTTTCCTGGATAGTCCTAATCAACCACTGAATTTATTATCAAGAAAATTAACAGCTTATGACACTGCTGTTACAGGGTGCTAACTGAGGATTCAGAGGACTCCTTCCAGTTGCTTTTGTGCCCATTCTTTAGTCCCCAGTACTCCTCTGCCAGGTGTGAATAGCATTAGGATAACCACCATAATGAAATGTAGTTCCACTCTTTTCTGCAACTCTTTAATATCAGTGTCTGGGAACTGGCAAGTTCAACTTCTGTCCCTTAACAGAAAAGCCAAACATCTTGCTGTTGCTCAGCTGCAGGGACAGAAAGAAGAATCTCTGCATTCTATTTCTTAAAAGTAAATTTTAATTGAGATAAAATTCCTGAAAATTAGCACTTCAGTTTTTCCACACAGCTGTTTCGCTAAGAAAGATATCAGTGCCTTTGTGGTTGGGAAAAGGTGTATGGGATAAGAGAGAGGAAAAAGGTTCAATGAGCTTTAGAAAAACAGCACATGGAAATCAAGACAAAAGTAGAAATCAAGACAGTCATACTGGAAAAAATTTATTTGTTAGGAAGGTGTAAGAAAAGCAAATGGTAATAAAACATTTCAACCAACTCCACTTCAGACCATGTATTTGCAACTTGACAAAAATCTCTTCTCACTTCTGTCATTTAATAGAATTAAAGAACCACCTGGACCAGGAAAAAAAGAATTTCAGCAGGAAGGGTTTTCAGAGAAGTAAGAGACAGATTTGGGAATACAGTCCTATAGGGTCTCATCCCATCTCCCATGCCCTCATGAGCACTGTGGGATGGATCTGCCACACCTGCACCACAAGGATCCTCCTGGGAGCTCTGCAGAGCAAGTACATTGCCTTCACATCTACCTTCAGCTATGCTTTTTATTTCACTTGTCTTGAGACAATTTGCATAGTAATTTTTCTAGTCACTTCAAATACATCAGCTTAGCACAGCAGAGCAAACCTGTGCCCATTCTCTGTATTTCCTTGTTTCTCTATCATTCTGTCGTGTATCCATATGTGTTTTCCAGTTACACATGGAGTGTAGGTACATTTTCCAGTTTAATAAATACGAATGCCTATAAAGTTGATATGGAAGACTGAGAAAATCCTAAGGCATAAATCAGTCCTTCACAAATACTCTTTGCAGGCCTAGATAAATAAATGGTATAGGTAGCTAAGTGTGAAAGTTAGTATTAAGCTAGAAACAAAATAAATTGCAGTATTACTGAGGTATCAGCAATGTGTAAGCATTGAATGAGAAAAGCAAATCCAGAAAGGACAGTTCAACTGACACAAATAAGTAAAGATTGAAATGAAACTCTGAATGGAAAATGAACACACAGACAAAATGGCAATAAACAAACTGAACACAAGATGAACAGCCAGAGAAATAAATAAGTAAAACCAAAATAAATGCCAACAAGCAAGACAGATTCAAAATACCCAAGCAGTTGTTAGAAAAGACTGGAAATAAAAGGCACAAATATTACATGCAAGTGGAAGAAATTCCCACTGTGTGAAATTTCAGGGCTGTATCCTAAAATGCCCTGATTTCTGTGCATTCCATCAGAGAATTTTATTTGTGTAGCCTGTAGAGGTGAACACTGGCTGGTGGAGACTTTGGGCTATCATTAGTTTAGTTTCTTTTGTTTATTTTCTTAAAGAAGTGAGGGCTTCTTTTCCCCCGAGGTGTGTGGGCATATTCACTGCTGTGTATGTTGCAGATGCCCATAAAGTGAGGCATTTGTGATCCTACCCCCAGCCATGCCTTAGGGACCTGTATTTGCAGAATGTATACTGTGGATGTTTCAACTTTCAGTGGAAAAAATATTACTCACAGACTCCTGAAAATACTTGTATACCTAAGATAAAATATCTTTAATAAATTAATTTTGAAGCATTCTGCATTAGTTTTGGTTTTCTTCTCTCCTGTTAATCCCTGTTGTCTCTAGTTAATCCCTTCAGTACTGGATAGTTTTTTCTTCCTGGACTTCTTGGGCTATAGTGGTCATTATGAAAGGAAAAAAGTGTTTTAAAATGAAGTATTAAAATATCTCTTTTTCTTTGCAATAGAGAAAATCAGGAGTTTTTAAAGTGTAGTTTGGGAGAATTCTAATACTTCAATTTCCAACCTATTTTTTTTTATTTTCTCTACACTTATGCAAAAATAATTGTGCTATTTTGTATTTGAAGTTTTGAGCTTTTCTGCATCATTGTGATTAACATTTAGCTGTGCTAGAATGTTTATTCCATTTGTCAAGGAATCCTATTTAGAAGAGCTGTGATATCTGTAAACATTAGGTGAAGCCCCCTGTTCTCCTGATATCAAAGAGCGAGGTGAAAGTACAGTCAAAACCTGGATTCAAGCTCATTTTGAAATCCAGCATTGCTCTGGAAGCCACACTTCTTTTAGGGCAGGAAGCAGAAGTGCATAGACAGAATTCACAGAGAATGGTCCCTACCAGAACACAAGTGAGAAGAAAATCATGGGATAATTTATTGTTACAGGAGAAGAGCTGGAAGTGCTGAAGCTCTTTGCCCTGGCAGGTTATCTTATGATCATGCTGCCCAGAAACAATATTGATAAGAAAAGACTGATCAGAATGTGAAAGACTTGTTTAGGAATGAACGTCCAGATGGAAGTTATAAGGAGACCAGATGTTTTAGATAATTTCCATCGCCTCTATATGAAACTCAGTTCAGTTGCTTTGCTGGTCATTCTGGTATATAGAGATCCATTGTACATAATAAGAAAAAAATATTCTTTAATGGCTTGAGTATTGCTCATTCATGAGAGACATGAGCTCACTGACCTCTTCCAGTGTCCTGTATGATGCTGGAGCCACTTGTGGAGGAGAGGGCACTGGCAGGATAAAAAGCATTGTCCCACCTGTCAGGATCTGCTTCTTATTGGCCCATTTCCTTACCTGGCTCAAACCCAGCTTCTTGCTAAACAAGCGTTGGTTTGCTGTGGTCACCCCCTGGTGCTCACAGCCTCTGCACCTGAGCTGTACCTGACACATCCTCAGCAAAGTATCCCTGCTTTTGCAGTGGTCAATTCTCTGTGCCATTAACCCTTAACATTTCTGTTTCTCACGAGTGTTGATGTTTTGTCTTAAGATAAGGCACAGTTGCACTGCACATAAATCATCAAAATTATTGGAATACTCTTCGTATTAGGAAAAATTTTTTTTTTGTTTAATTTTAAAATGTAAGAAAACTATGTTGGAGAGACTACATTAGAATCAGTGAGGAAATGACATAATATTTTACAATCCTGACAAGTTAATGAATCTACATTTTTGTACAAAAATTTTGGAAAAAGTAAATGCACTTGCATTCAAAAAAACCACTCTGTATTCAGTAAAATTGTAGATTATTCATGCTTATTATGGAGGCCAAGTCATTAATATTAAATAAGCAAAAATATTCTAGGCTTCTTGAAATTTAAACAATGCAGAACAAATTCTGCAGTTAAATTAATGTCTCTGATTCCCACAATTCCTAATTCTTGACACTTGAGAGCAGATTTAGCAGTTTCAAATCATATCCAGGTAATGTCTATTGAATAGTATTTAACAAAGGGAAAAGATTTTTTAAATTGAATTTTATAAAACACAACCACTGTAACGGGCCTGTGAGTGTGGAGCATGCAGGCATGACAGACAGCTTAATACTGTGTTTTAATAAACATTACTGTGGAAGTGTTATACTGATAAAAGTGAAGGTACCTTTATCAAAATGGCACGCAGAGAGAATTTTCTAATATTTTTTTGTTGGCTTTTGTCTTCTAGAGCATCAGGGCTTCAGGGCTGGTGCTGTTGGAAACCATTCTTTTTGGATCACTTCTTCTGTACTTCCCAGTAAGTCAAACTATAACTTTTTAAAAAATTACATCCTTGCTGACATTTTAAAACATTGTATGAATTACTCTGGTGAAAATACAAATGTTAAAACTATTTATTAATTATTAGTTTAATCTGACTACAAAATGTGCTGTGTTCTGTAAATATTCTTAGAAACACTCAAATGTTTTCCTATATTTTTAACAATTCTCTGTTTTCAATTTAGTAAAATTGCCAGTGGTTTAATTGGAAGTTTTTGGGTGTTGTGGGTTAAGCTGAGTTTTTACTTTAAAAGACAATACCTCTCTAATCTACTCTATGGAGAAAAAAAGCAAGATATGTAAAAGGAGGACACTGATTATACTGAATATTTCTCTGGAATGTAGTACAAAGGAGATTAATTGTTTCAGTGCATTACTGGCATGTATTTTGATGTTTCTGAAGGTTTGTGGCATCTTCCATACTGTGTCACCAGGAAAATTAGACGGCCTTACCCTTGCACTGTAAGTGGGGAAAAAAAAGTAATATCACAGTTGCAGGAGAAATATATCACAAAACTCAGAGAAGTACTTATCCACTCTCTTTTCAAAAGTCACAGAAAACCTGAGTTTGTCAATTGCCACATAAATCTGAAATAATGATTAGATAAAGCAAGACATCATAGTGTAAATTGAACAAAGTAGATATAAAGCATGCAAGTTGAGAGACAGTCAAAGATGGAGCTGTGGAGTGGGGAGACAATGACAGAGAGGGAGTTGTGAACTGTTTTAAAATATGTTAATGTTCTCTTTCCCTCAGTAGTCTTAATTTTCTGTGCTTTTACAGACTACCATGTAGTTACTGAAAGATGAGCTGGATAACAAACCTCTTCAGTAGCTGCAGTAAACTGCAGTAAAATGTGTGAAGAATACTATAAATAAGCACAGATCCTGGTGGAATTTTTATATATTATTTTTTGAATCATGTGGGCCTTTATAGTTCTAAAGAAAAAGTGTGTGCATTTCTAAGATAGTTCTATGTATTTTTTCATCTTTTACTTTGCAGAAGTCAGGGAAATGAAAGTTTTTGTTCTTTTCGTACTGTACAAATGTTTTTTACAACTTGCAGTAAATACATCTCCCATAGGTTTTCAGAGCTTCTTTCATGTTTCTTTCTGGTGAACAGAATAGAAAGTCCATACACTGCTTCCTCAGCTGGTGCTGTGGAGCATGTATAGAAATTCATAGCATAAAGCATTATGCAAAGGGTTTCCTTTCCATGGCTGTCTCTTTGCTTTCTCAGAGAACCCTGGAGCCAGGTAGGGGCTTCCCCAGGCAGATACTGAGTTAGAACCAGTCAGTGTCTGCACAGCCTCAGCTCCAAAGTGTGAGAAGCCTCATCACAGCTCATCAGAGTTGTGTCTGCAGTCTGCTTACCTATTCTTCAGTTCCTTCCCAGTTCTTGTCTTGGTCCTCCAGTTGTGTTTCACAAAGGACACACATCCTTTGATGGCTGTCTGGCTTCAGGCTTCAGGTGCTCAGTGCCTGGGACACTGAGATACTGCTGTGGAAAAAGACTTCTCTCAACAGTTGACTTGAAGGAACCTGCTGTTTGTTGCAAAAGCTGGTGACCATCCACAACCTTCAAATGCAGAGGGATAAGAAACAAAGTGGTTCTGGGAGAGAGCAGTTCAATAACTCAAGCATCCCCTCAG
>VZTR01005401.1:182960-197533 GCA_013400775.1 Chaetops frenatus | reverse complement strand
GGCTACAAAGTACAGAAACCTCATAGGTACTGGAAACACTTGTGTCCTTGCCCTGAACCACGCAAGAAAAATGTTTATGACTGCCTTTACTGATAGGAAGCAAGCACTGAATATTTTCTGCTTTTTGCGTAAATTTATTTGAAACGTCAGAAAAATAACATACATAGTGTCATGGTTCTTCATGGTTCTGTTGTCTCTAATCTACATAGCTATCCTAAAAAATTCTGGCAGCTACTGTCAGGGAGATAACTAGAGGCTGTTGTATATATGATTATCCACATTAAGAACTGTGATTAGGCAGAGCTATATGTCTCCTGATCTTAATTACATGTCAGTATCTCTGTGTATATGACAGAAGTTTAGGGTATTGGAAACTCAGTAGAGCTATGACATCATCAATTCTAAGAGATTATACCGGTGAAATCTGGTGAAGAGTATTTATGTGTGTTTTCTGTGTTTGTGTATGTCTGTGTGCTGTGTTCCCAGGATACCTTAAGCTGGAAGGGACCTCAGGAGCCTCTACTCCAACTTCCTGCTCAAAGGACAGTCAGCTGTAAGACTTTATACAAGACAGGGTTACTAAGGGCTTTATCCAATAGGTCTTAAAAACCTACAGGGATAGAGACTACCCAGTCAGGCAGTGTGCAGGCATGCAGTGAAGTCACATTGTGGTAGTTTTCTTGGATAGTGATAAAATATGGGATGTTGCTGGAACATATAGTGGAATTTATACATGGCTGGCTGAAGGTAGGTCAGTGAAGGTACAGGTACTGATTTTACTATTCTTTCACATCTTGGACTCCCACACTCATCCTTGTGCATTACTTGACAAAACTTGATCTTCCCTTTCCATGGATTTGAAGGTGCAGTATGGTATTGTAGGAAGGCATTGCTATTTTTGGTACTCTGAAAGCTTTTTTTGAGAACTGAGTTCAAAGGGCACATTTATCAGAGTCTGGATTCACTGAACAGCCAAGTATATGTGTGAAGGGCTTGAGAGCAGGAGAGAAAAGGACAGCAGCCAGTGACCTGAGCCAACTGCCACATTGGGTGTTCGTTGACCTTTTTATTTTAAATTACTATCTTGCACTGCCAGCTTGCAGAGACTTATGTGGTTGAGCCTTGCCAGCCCTTCATTCAGAGAAATTAATCTTGTAGTGAGGGGAGCTTTCCTCTTTACTCATAATTCTACTGAAGTAACTTGCATGAATAATCTTAAGTATATAAGAATTCATAGATAAAACTCTACATTAATATATTCTTTTCGAAGAAGTGATGTAAAACCAGACTACAGTCCTGAAAAACAGTGTACAATTTTTAGCCAGGAGATTTAAAGTTTTTTTGATGTAGCATGAGCAGTAAGCATGTACACAAGTTTAAAATGTGCTACATTTGAAAAATGAAAGTGTGGGGTACTCTTCTGATCATAGAAAGCTTTGAAGCACAGAAATTATCAAGGGGTAAAATGTTGAGTGCATTCATATGGAGGAAAATAGTGCTGGACACATTCATAGTATGTTCCTTACTGAAGCCTGCTCTAATAATCCATCCTTATTGCTCTGCTCTCTAAAGCTGAACCATTTGGTGCTTGGCGAGAACTTGAGCAGGAGACCACAGCAGGGCCACTTCCACACCAAAGAACTACTGAAGAGCACCTGATTGAAAAAATTTAATCAGTGAAAGCGTTCATTTGGCCCACTGTTTCTGCTGCATTAGAGTTAGAAAACAGGAAGAAAGTCTTTTATATAACTCTTTCATGTTTAGTATTTTATATATTTTTAATATAATTCTTGTTGGGTCTCAGTCCATATAAGCTAGAAAGGATTGTAATAATTTTCTCAGCCAAATGTTTTGATGACCACATTCATCACTTGGCAAGTGAACTGAGTCAACAGGCATGATCCTTAGAATATGTTTGAATTTTACTTTAGTGACTTGAATTTATGAAAAAATTGACACATGAAGAAAAGGCACTCTCATGTATTAGTTCAAAATATGTGATAGAACTTTTACAGGAAAGATATTGAAAAGACAGTATATTACATTTTTATTGAATTTTAAAACTGAGGCAAGAGGTTTTGATAGTATAGATGAGTCAAGATTTAACTGGGCCGGAAGGGAAAATGTTAAAAAATTGTAGTCACCACATACATATTCTCAGTAGGGCATAGCCCTTGCATTGGTGATTTACCTTCTCTCATTAGTTTAGCACCTGAGAGACTGGATGTTGGTGGAAGATAAATTTCAGTCATTCTTTTTCACTTATTGAAGTGTCTTTCAGTGAAAGTTGGAGGTGTGTTCCTGTTTTTCCATCAAAGGCCTTTTCTCCTTGTTTAGTCATGCTTTCATATCTAAGACCCAAGAAACAACACTTACAGTCAAGTGAAAGGCCTGCAGATTGTCTTAATCTTGCTGAACTTGTTAGATTCAGCTGTTGCCTGCTTTGTGGTTGTTGTGATCTTCATCAACAAAAATCTGAAGCAAAATGAAAGCCGAAGCAGTTAATGCTTAAGGAAGTCTTGAATTAGATAAGCTGATACTACCATGCTATTTCTGATATGAAATTGGGTGCAGTTGTAAACCAGTGCTGTCAGAGGGAAACTGGCAGTATCATAACTCACCATGGCTTGGAATATGAGGTTGTGATAAGACACTGACCAGTATCATATGTACAGTTGAGTGATAAAACGTGATATTCTACCAATCGACTTCCATGTCACTGGACAGACTACTCTGCATCAACACAGAGGAAAAGGAAAAGACAGAGTCTCCATCTCAAAGCCTGTTTCCTGTTGATAATACAGGAGCTGAATTATGGGTTGCTTTCTCTTTTGGTTTTTCTTCTCAGTCTCTCTTCTTTTATGTATGAATGCATTAGGTATTTCCTAACCATCTACTCAGATTTTAAGTGTTGCACCATGAAGGGTGATTAATGGTTAATGATTTAGAGAGATAAGAAATTCAATACATTACTATGGAGAAAGAGGAAAGTTGATGTTTTTGGAAGAGATCCTTAAAAAAGGAGATTTCATCCATTAGATATGAGGCCAAAAGTCATTTGACAAGCTGAGAACTGAGAGGATACAGGCAATGGTATCTTTATGTTTTTAAAATCAACAACTAGAAGTTAAGCAGTTTGCAGTTTGCAGGCAAAATTATATGACAACTAATGAAATCTTGGCACTGAAAAAATTTTACAGAATTATAATACTGATACTGCAAAGTTTTCATTACTGTGTAGCACTTCTAAACATCTCATTTCTAAACTCTGACATGAGTGATCGGTGGCATTTTAATCAGTGCTTTTAACCTAAGACCACACATCATCTGATACAAATAGGAAATTGGCTTTTTAGTTGTAGAGAGGAACTGGAAAAAGTAATATAAACATTTATGAGAGTAGAGACAAGTTTACAATATAACATCTAAGTTGCAATATGAAATTATCATAGCACATCGACCAGTACCAGTGTACAGGATATTCTGTATTTCTTCTAGTATTGATCATAGTAGAATCGTCTGACAAAAATATCCAAATTTTAGTTTGCCAGGGTTAAAAATATGAAGAGTAAGGGTTAGCAGGTAAAAAATTTGCCATGTAACTAGCCAGATGGATTTCTGAAAATGAGACATTCAAACAACTAGTGCCTGGGTCTAAATCTGCATCACATCAAGTAGGCAGAGATGAGATTTCTGTTCGTAGAAATAGCAATGGTACTGCAGATGCAACAAAAGATATTTATTAGAGCTAGCAATTAGTCTTTACAAAAAGCAGATTTTTCCTATGTGATACAAAGTTTCTGATTTCTTGGATGTAACTCTGTTTATTAGGATCCCATACAAAAAGCACTGTTTTCAGCAGTGTTTTATACAAACTGTTTAATTTCTAGATCTGCCTTTGTGGGACTATGCACAAATCTGCAAATATATACAAGTTTTGAGGAATCTTTTTGGAAATATCATGTCCTTCATAACTAATATACAGTATCCATGTGCTGATGTCTCTGAAATCTGAATCTAAAGTAGATTTCTTGTAGTGGCATGATGCCATGCAGTAAGTTTTGCACCTTATTTGGGGGGTGAGGGGGAAAGGCAAATAGAAATATATCAGTTCATTCAAAGCTCTTGTCAAAAATGGATGGGAAGATTTCCAAGCTAAAAAATTTTAAAGAAATTCTAAGGTAATATATATGGAAAAAATACCTATAGAAAATAAAAGGATGAAATTACTTTTTCATTGCACAAAAGATTGTAAGTGGAAGAAAATAACATTTTATACTGTTCTCTTACAGATTGCATGATAATTTATCAAATTTAAGTTATTGCAATCATCCACAATTTTTATTACTATTTGATGTTAATATTCTAAATAAGACAGGATGCCAGAGCCTAATTGCATATGGTTTAATTGGTAAAAGCAATGTAAAGAAAAAAGGAAAAGAATGTTAGTGAGAAAATAGAATAGAGAACTTTCCCCCAAGAATTAAAACACAGCAAAAAGTCTAATATAGCAACTGCAAAATTAATCCAAAATTGAGCAACCAAACAGTATAGAAATGAAAACAAGACACAAATGACATCTTGTACCTTAATACAGTCAGAACTCTTATTGTCATGACTACATGGTATAGAATGTATTTATAAAACCACAGATTGTACATTCAGTGCTTGTTCTTTGCTTGCATGCAGTTATTCCTCACTGCTCCTTGCAAGCTTTCTTCTCCTTTCCTAAAACACCACTTACATAATTGCAGAAGATAAATCTTTTATTCTTTCCTTTTGCTTCCTCTGTATTGATGTGTGGTTTCTCATCTCATATTTAAATTATGAACCCTTTGGTACAGGGATGTTTGGCATTGCTGTGCCATGCACAGACAGCAGGGTCCTGATCAATGAGTAAGGATCACATTACAAATGGCTGTTACTAATAATAACAGTGAAAGTGTTTAAAAATATTTTATTAAAGGCGTGAGCAATGACACATTTTATGGTGAATTTCTCATGTCCTCAAAGGACTGGTAGCATGCAACTGTTTTTATATTGCTAGAGAGCATAGATACTTTATGAGAATTATCTGAGAATATTTGAGTTATTCTTGAAAAGATTAAGCCATAAAAATACTAACAGAAAAGAGCCTTATACTGCTTCCATGTGAAACTGCTCTACTGATTTCTGTGGAACTGCACCCAGCTTGTATGAGAAGACATGCATTAGACGATAAACAAAGCAGTTGGAAATGGTAGAAGAAAATTCATTGCACTCAATAGAAAGCATCAGTCTCTGTGGGATTTAAGGTAACAGAGGGAATAGTGGAAAAACTGGCAGTGTGAAGGGGCAACAGCAAGAAGTCCCAGTTCTACTCAAATGAATATTTCTGTCCTCTTCTGAGTAGACACAGACTGATGAATTTGTCCATTTTTAGGGGACTGACCTGAGCTCATAAGGTACAGACTGTCCCAGGGAATGCGTTCAAGCATTCCATGTGACCTGGAGCAGCTCTGTTGGTGAGGGTTGAAACCAGGCCAGCTTCAGATCCCTGCATGCATTTACACACTAGGGAGTTTGGACTCTCTCAAACTAACCAGGGATTTAAAATTGCTGTTCCACAGTCCCTTGGTTTGGCCTTGCCAGCAAGACTGGACCCTACACATTACCAGCTGAAGAGCGCTCAGAAGGGAGGCAGATGTTACATAGTTTGGCACTGGCATGAGTTGGGTGTGTTCAGATAGACGCTAAGGTTTATGTGACTTACAGCAGCAAGAAGTCTTGAAGCTAGTCCTTTGCATGCCTTAGAACCCTTGGCAAGTAATGATTACTGGATTACTTGTCAGTTTTTTCTTATATATTGCTGACAGTAGAGGGTCCTTGCTTTGTATGACCTGTGTGAAGTTGACTCAAGGTGGGGAGAAAGGCAGTAAGACAAAAAGCAGGCAAATGTAAACCTAAGCAGTTATTTGGAATACCTGGAAACTTTATCACTGTCAGGGTCAATGATTTTAAAAGTAATCTGAAGGGCCAAATGCATTGGGAAATGCAAACCACAGTCATAGCATACACACACACAAATTCTGACATTTTCTGAATGTGTTGCACTGGAGCACATGGGCAGATCCACCACAAAGGCAGAGTGTGTTCCTTGGGTGGGCTGCAAGCTTGGTGCTTTGTGGTGGAGTACAGTTGTGGTAGGAATTTCTGACAGGAGAGCATTCCCTATGCTGCTGCCGTGGCTGGCTGCCATTCCAGCAGCAGTGCTTCACCTCTGACAGCATTTGCTGGCTGAGAGGTTGTTACAAAGAGGTTTGGGTCTACTTTGTGGTGTGTACAAAGTTTGGAGAATAAATGTGTTTTGATAAAGGGAAATCTTAATCATTCTTTGTTTAACTTCTTTTTTTCTATTAAATTTATATTGATAGAGTTTTTCTTGTATGATCAAAGCATTTTTGATCATTTTCACTGAAAGAAATGCTTAAACCTGTTACATGTATATCACACAGGTATATTTTGTATAGCATATGCTGATACTTATGCAGACTGTGATGAAATTAATGTAAGAAATATAAAAAAGATAAGATAAATATAAGAAAAGATATTAAACTATTAGAGAGTGTCCAAAGGAGGGCAACAAGGATGGCGAAGGGCCTTACGGGAAGCTGTGTGAGGAGCAGGTGAGGTCACTTGGTCTGTTCAGCAGGGAGGAGGCTGAGAGGAGACTTCATTGCAGTTACAACTTCCTTGTGAGGGGAAGAGGAGGGGCAGGCACTGATGTCTTCACTGTGGTGACCTGTTGGCAGGACCTGAGTGGATGGCCTGAAGTTGTGTCAGGGCAGGTTTAGGTTGGGTATTAAAAAATGGTTCTTCACCCAGAGAGTGTCTGGGCACTGGAACAGCTGCCCTGAGGAGTGGTCACAGCACCAAGCCTGGCAGAGTTCAAGAGGCATTTGGACTGTGCTGTCAGGCACAAGATGTGACTCTTGGAGCTGTCCTTTGCAAGGCCAGGAGTTGGATTCAGTGATCCTTGTGGGTCCTTCTAACTCGGCATATTCTGTGTTCCTGTGATTCTTTGACATTTAGGAAGAAAGGTAAAGGAAGGTTGGCATAAGGAAGTCCTTACCACTTTTCCGTCAAGCCTTGTATCTTGTTTAGACTTTAATCTTCCTTTTAAATTTTGGAATTTTCTATAGGAAATAATTTGTTCTGAATAACCACAGTTTTTAAAACATGGATCTATGATTTAACCTTCATATCTCTTCTTCTATGTCAATCCAAATGTATAAGTTGTCACATTAATCAGAGTAAAAAAAAAATTGTATCTATTCCAGCAGTATATTGTTGAATGTATTAATCTTGCTAAATTTGTTAACAACCTAATCCCCAGCACATACTGGAGTGCTATATACAGAGCAGGTGTTCTCAATGTTCAGCTCTCTCTTAAATTCCTATTCCAGCATACCAGCATGCTGAACCCTTGAAATGTGAGGGTTTTTTGAAATGACAGAGCTTGCTGGCCCACAGAGTCAGCTCATCCTTTTTTCTGTCTTTATTGATGGCATTGCCTTGAAATCTGTAGAGAACTGATCTATAAAAGTCTGTGTACTGGGTTATTTAGTCAGCTATTTATATCCATATTTATTAAACTTGTATCTACTTTCCAAGCCTTAAGGCATTTTTACATCTTTGAAATCATAATCAAAATAAGTTACTGCCATAGTGGCAGGCACTCTCTGTTCAGGTAATCATCAATTGTTGCTACAAGAGGGCAAAGTGCTGTCATAACAAGTATTTTAAAACCCTAAGGAACATGTTTATTAACCATTAATTCAATGTAAGGCTCTGTTAGAATATCATATGCTCAGTTGTTTGAAGATCCAGGAATTTTGGAAAATAGCTGAATCAGAACTCTCCACTCTGAATGCTTACCATGTAAGTCTTAGGCAAGATTAATAAGTTTATTATTGGTAGCAATAAGGTATCTGCCAATTTTAGATGTCAACAAGGATACATAAAAAAAAATCAAAATTTCTCTTCTGGCTGTTATTCATGTAACTTTTCTGGAACCAAAACACATTCCAAGTTACTAGATTTGCAGGACAAGAAATTAGATCTGTTTTGATCCTGAGCTGAGAGGACTTTATATGGGCTCTAGTTCTTGCTGTTGGTTGTGGGATTAATCAAAAATGAGGAGCTCCTCTTTTCTCAGGCAGGATATCCTGTCTGTTTAGGGTAAGTGACATCAGTGCTTATTACATTTGAAAAGGGAACCTCTAGTATATTATATTTTTCACAAGTGTCTATGAGCTGGGCTAACCTGATAACATCAAAAGCCTTTCATGTCAAATGATGTATTTGTGCTAGGTACTCATTTCTGGTTTGACTCTCCAGTATGTATAGCAGAAATAAGATGTGATCAAGAACTTGTAAACATGAAATTGATAGATAACTAATTACATTTGATACCATAATTAGTATGTGTTACTGTTAATAGTTATAATAATAATAGATCAGATTAAACAAGGAAGTTGATAGAATGAATTCTTGGGAAGACAGTAAAGGGAAGAAAAATTCTGTTACTTTCAACAAATGCAAGAAAAAGTTTGGAACCTTGATCTACCTTCAAGTAATGTTTAGTCTTAATTCATTTAGAAATATGTTAGAGAACAGAGAAAAAGTTGACAAAAGTTGAAAGCATTCAGAGTGAAAGAGAAAATTATATAGAAAACAGAGAAGTCCCTGTTGCTAAACACTGAGTGCTCTATTGGTCTAGAGAGCACAGCAGACATTCTTGGGATTTTGAGTTATCTTGAGTTATCTAAGCAAGTTCAAGGAAATGTTTGGGGTTTTTTTACCCTCCATGTATATCTTTCATAAAGTAGATGAAATTTTGTGGTTGAATCTGCTAGGTTCATTTCCTCAGACTGTTTAAAGTAATGCATTTTTCTCAGACATGTCACAAGCAATCCTGTCAAAATCTGCCTGAATGAATTTGTTTTAAATCATAAATACTTGTGTTATATATAGTAAATGTTGAAGAACCTTGAAGAAAGAGAAGGTCATGGCCTTCTAAGTACTCACAGCTCCTCAACAAAATATGAGTCTTGAAATGGTTGTTTTGGGCAGTCTCACATTTGTGGTCTCACCACTTGGTTGGTTTATCTGATTACCATCTCTCTGTCTATTTTAGCAGCCTGACTTCTCTTTTAAAAAACTGCTGTGTTTCTCCGTGGTCTCCTGGAGTTCAGTTATTTTGGTTTCCATTTGCCATCTCATTCTTAGTTCTAGTGACAACTGTTAATTTTGCTCTTAATTATTTTGCCCTTCTGCTTTTATGCTGTTGTTATTGTACAGTTGTTTATTCAACACCACAAGGATCCTTGGTAGGGAGGATGGAGAAGGAAGTTCATATAAATAAATAATTGCAGTTAAATGCAGAGGACTACCTAGCAGTGGAATATGTCTCTCCTGCTAGAAAGTGGGCCTTTTCTTTGATAAATCAGTGAAATGTTGGGAGGACTCCCCCTGTGCTCAGGAAGGGGTGGAACATTTGAAGAAAGCCTCCTTCTGCTGTTTTGTTATCTGTTAATGAATGCATTTTGTGGACCGTGCAAGTGAGCTGTGCCAGGAATGCAAATAAGCAGTATTGCCTGGGAAGGCTGCTATTTCTAATGCCTTATTTTTGCAGCTGCAGCAACAGGAGGGAACCAGCAGGTCCTGGTTATAGGTATTTTGGTTGGTGTCTCTCAGAAGAGACCAAATATGCTTGCATAGTTTAGCCATTAGTAGGGAACATGTTTCCTCATACACCTGCAATTTTTATCATGGCAAGTCTTTCAGGCACTCAGCTTGCCACTGGGTAAGCATTGCAACCACAGACTGCAGTGCTCAGTTTTGGTGCCTTGAGGTCAAGTGAGGTACTCTTTACACGAGAGGGCTGTGTGCTCAGTCTGTGGGACACAAACACCAGCCTGCTTTGCTTGCTTAGGGAGCTGCATGTCCTGGAGAGAGAAGGATTTGTGCTTATCATCTGCCTAGGTTTTTCTGCGTGGGAAAATGCCTTCCTTCACCAGGGCTGTGGACTTGAACCCTGCCTTAAGGTACATCATGCAGTCCTCCCTTTCTTTTCAAGTATAGGTGGTAAAAAACTCAGCCTACAGACAGCATTTTTATTCAGTATCCCACTCGTTAATGTTTTCCTTCTGGATGTGACACTTGGCTTCTGTTCCCCTCTCTGGCTCAGAAGATACAAACCTGTACCACCTTGAAGAAAGTTTTACTGATTTGTCTCTAGGATGCCATAGCATGGGAGGTGTTCAGCCTGTTGTGCTGATATTGTTCCATTTCACATTGCTCCATTAATCAGTAATAAATGGGTCTAAGCACAAAAATTAATCCAACTACAGAGCAGTAGGAAAGGTGTTGTACCCATTGGTTAGATTATGTATTGGTTCAGATTGGGTGACCTGGATTTACTTTATGACTGCTTCAGGGAATGGTTAAGTTATTTTTAGATACAAACAGAAAGTAGCATATGGGCCTCAACTGTTGCCTCAACTGAGAAAACATAGCTTGAATTTGGTTGTTTTCCAGGTTAAATCATTCACTGTCAAGACCTTTCCTCAGAAACCTGCTCATTGTTGCACTGCAGACAGGTGTGTTATTTTGTCTAATCCTACTACATTTACTAAATAATAAAAAATTGGCTTCTCTGAGGTTTTTTTCCTTATTCACAATTAGTTTCATTATAGTTAATATATATGTTTGAAATAAATGGCAGTTGTAATCACACTAAAAAAACCCTAAATTAAAGAGAAAGCATAGCACAGCAAAACAAGCTACATGTCCTAGAGTTGTTCTGAGTGTCTAAGTTCACATCTTTAGAACCTGAAAAGACTTCATATCATGTGAGGAAAAGGGTTCAAGCTTTTATTGAGAACTGAAAAAGACATTAAATATCAAAGATATGCCTTTCTAATGCAACCTTACATCTCACATGTTTTTGTGGTGTCTCTTCGGTTTTGAAAAAGAAATTGCCCATGTCAAGCAATTAAGAATTCATCAAAAAGTGTGTTTGGCAATGCAGTTTTCTGGTAAACCTGATGGTATGCAAAGGTTAGAAAACGCAATATTTGGAAGATAAAAATGTGCCTCTTATTCCTAAGGGATTTTACTGTTGCTGATTGTTCAGGTATACAGATAGCTGATTGAGCAGCTATACAAATCATTGAGGTGTCATGAAACTTTGTTTTCAAGAGGAGGAGAGTTTGCTACCCTTAGTTTCTCCCAGTCAATCATTTCACATTGTGTGACCTGATTCCTCTCTTTCCTGCATCATTGTACTTCAGACTTCTCATCAACTATTCAGTGACCTCCACAGACTTTAAAGTTTTTCAAGTCTACACTCAGTTTCCTGAAAATCTGCTTCAATATTCATCTCTCCTGCTTTCCACTTCCATGCAGTGTTTCCAATGGGAGATTTCTGTTCTGAGTTTTTCTATTCAGTTGGTTGCCACCTACAGGTGTTGAAGCTTTTGAAGGCTGCTCTTTCAAAATTGATTATGTTGTTCTCAGACTCTTAAAGAAATATTCTTCCTGAGGTAGTCAGTGAAGAGTTCTTCTCAGGCTCCTCTCAATCCATCCAGCTCTGTTGCTGATACATGGCTTGAGATTGCTTTGTGATAGCTTGTATGCCTAATCTTGAGATCCATGCTTTCCGTTTTAGGACTTTCAAATTTTTCTTCTGTAATGGAAATGTCACCTGTCCATTAAGAACATGGCCCTCAATGTGCTAATGTCTCTGTTACTTTCTATACTATCTTATTTCTGTGTTTCTGCATTTTTCAAGATTTGCCTTAAAATCCATGAAACATAACTTTTGTTGTGGGCTCATTTCTTTCCAAAGCAGTTTTTTGCTTCCTTTGAGATGCCTAGTTTAAAAGAGCAGTAAATATTAAATTAGGCTTAATAGTTCTGAAGCTCTTTGCAGCTTGTTCTCTTCTATAGTATAACAAAGTTGAAGGATGGGCTTTACATGGCCTGACAGGTTACTAGCTGCTGCCTGCACTTGAGACAGAGGGAGTACTGAAAACTCTGAGTAAAACTTTGGAGTGGCTATTTGCAGTGCAGGGTTGTTTTTTTTTTTTTAATTTATTTTAACTCTGAACATCACATTTAGCCCTAGGCTCCCTTTAGCCTGTGGAGGGAAGTAGGCACCTCTGGAGGACAGCACTTGTAACCCACCTGTAAAAGGATGATGTGGTTTGCCCTCTGCCTACAGTGCTCCCCATTGAATAAAGAGGGAGCTTGGGCTGACTGCATTGGAATTTAATGATTCACTTGTCTTCCCTGGCTCAGGTGTGAAGAACATGTACTCCAGATTCCTAGTCCTGATAGAAATAGATGGATTATAATATCAAACCACCTTAGCTGAATGTAGTTAAGAGAGTTAATACAGAGAATAAAGCTTTCTCACGTGCTGTGTGAAGGAGTGTCTTATGGCTTACAGAGATGCCTTGTGAATTGTTCTGCAATAAAGTGTATTTCAGGGCTGCTTAGGATTGCATGAGACTGATACTGATCAAGGTCTGCGTTGGTTTTCATAAAGCAGAAAACATTGGCAACAGGTACACTCAAATTATGGTGTTATTTTGGAATCAATGTGCTTTAGAATCTATATGAAAAGTAGCTAACTTTTGAAAGAGAATCATGATTTTACGGGCAAAAAAGAAATAATAACAAATGCACCAAATCTATTTCTGTATTTAAGTGTATATGTATTCAAATATTTATACAAGCACGTGATTAATTTTATGCTGTTCTTTAAAAATCACCTGGGTAGCATATGTGACTGAAAGAAAATGACAGAAGAGCCTGATCATCTTGAATAATAGAAATCTATTTTGCTAAATTTGTTTTAGTTTCTCAGTCATAATAATTTTTCAATATCTGCTCAACACTGTGTTAATATTTTTCTTTGTAAATTTCTGTTAAAAAATTTTATCTTCCTTTTGACTAGACTAAGAAAGTACGAGCACTCTGGCTCTCTTAGCCAAGCAAACTGTCCAAACAGTTTTTTTGGAAGGTAAAAATGTTCATATCCATGTGATATAGGAGCTATAAGAATGTCTTCCTACTAGGAAGAAAAGTAGTGTTTCATTCCTATTTCCATAGTTTCTACTGTGGAGTGAATTTTGAGTTTGCAGATGTGGCTGGCTCCTTCTCGACTTCATTAATTACCAGTAATGAATTAATTATGTTAATAACATAATTTGCTTGATATAGTTAGTGTAGATTGAAGATTAATGTAGATCATGCCAGCAGAGTATGTCACTCATTTTTGCAATTCATCCAATTACTGGTAGCTTCAATTTACCTGAAGCAGATTTATCAGACAGACATCCAGTGTTTGCTAGGGAACATCAGGAGATGGAGTGTTCCCAGCTCTCCTTCTGGAGGCTGCTCACGCCGTGGTCTCTGCCTTGTGCCTGCTGCTGTTGTTGCTACAGGTGCATAAGCTGAAAATGAGAAGTCAATAGTTCCAGCAGAGATGTCTGCAGTAAACTAATCAGCATTGGCTGGATTGAGATGTCCGGCTGCTATTTTGTGGAGAGAGTTTTTCTAAATTGCTTGTTGTCAAAATAAATACCAACTAAAATTGTCCTGAGGAGGATAGCAGACAGTTCTGTCCTGCTCTTTGCTGTGGTTTACCAGGGTATTTCGAAGTCCTGGTCTGTCCCCATTATCTTTTCCAAATAACCATCTTAAGAGTTGATGTCAATAAAACTCCTACCTTAACTCATGAACCTACCAATATGCAGTTCAGAGAGAGCATGCAGCCAAGAAGGAGGTATTTCTGAAGAACCTAAACCATCAGATAGCTTTTTTTCTCACAGAGTTTGTGTTAAATACATCTCTGGATTTGTTAGATTAAGATGAGAAGATAAGTATTTTTGGAACTCTAAATATTGCATATTTTCTTTTCCCCAAGTAGGAGTCACTATTTGGAAATATTCAACCCTCCACCCCCCCACAGACCTTATACTGTATATTTGTGGGGATTTCAGGTATAATGTAACAAGATAAAAAAGTCTGTGTGACTCTCTTTTAAATACATAATGGTAAAGTAGTCTATATTAAAATAAATTTTGCAAGAGCTGCAGCTAAATCGAGACATAATAGTTTAAATTATTCAGAGCAATTTGTCAAGTATACTTAATGCAAGACATAGGTCATAAAAGATTCCTTTTCCCTAAAATCACAGATGTGGTCTTAAAATTAATTGTTAGATTTTCCTTGGTTTTAATAAGATAATGAAAATAAATATCCCTAAAAGTATTATTAAAATGTGTCAGTGGTTTGGCAAATGAATAGGCTGAAGAGATGTCAGAGTTTTTTCATTATACATGGTTCAGTTCATTAAAATGTTTCTCTTTCTGCTTCTTTGGTTACCACATTTTTTTTTTTAAAGAGGATAGTAATGCACCCAATAAGTAATTTGAGGGGTTTTTTTCACATATGAAGTAGGTAAACTAGGACATTCAGTTGACTGTTGTCATTTACCCAAGTGGCATGTCACATGGAAG
>VZTR01005401.1:98604-176092 GCA_013400775.1 Chaetops frenatus | reverse complement strand
TTTTTTTTTTTTTTTTTTTCCTAAGGACAGTGAGGAGTGGAGTGCAGCAGCCATACTTTGGATGAGATTCTTTGCAAAAATTGTATTCCACTTGAATTAAAAAATTGAGCAGGGTTTCTAGGGCAGTGTTTCTATAGCCCCTTGGCTCCAATCCATTAAAGATTGTTCTGTTTCAAAACTGTGCCTCTAAAATTCATGGTGCTTATAAGACGTAATTCTGACAAGAGCTTTGTGAGGACAGTCACCTGAACATCCTGGTGAGCCCTGATGGGAATGGGAATGACATATTCTTAGAATAGCCTTCTGCAAAACCTAAGAAGAAAACAAATGTTCATATAGCAAATCTTGCTCTTCAGAGCATGGGTCCATGACAGCCCACATGCAGGAATAGGTAGAAATGGACACTGGCCCTTGTGAAGGCACTGTTACAATTCATATAAAAACAGGAAGATCCTGAAGAGACTCAAACTTGGATGAAGTCTTACTTCTGCAGTATCCTTCACCAGCTGGTGGAGGAGCAGTTAAAATGTGCCTCTTTCAAAAGGGAAAATGAGAACAGTTTTCTCCAACAGAGCCTTGCCTCTGCAGCCTTCACGGTGAGCTGTCACATGCTAGCTCACACCAGGCTGCATTTGAAGTGGTGGTTTCTTGGTTGATATCTAGCTAAATTCCTCAACTGCTCATACAAATGGGTCAATGCAAATCAATGAGATTTTCTGGACACAAGCAGTTAATATTTCAACAAGCAGTGGCAGATGAAATTGCTGTGTCAGATTGCGTGGCAAAGAGAGCTGTTGCCCTTGTTCAGAAAATCCTATGGCTAGAGAGTTTTCAGACCTTCCCATTTCAATTATCTGAAAAATTCTGCTTTCAAATCAACTTTGAAATGTTCAGAGTCTCTGTATGCCAGTCTTTTTTTGACATTGCTTTTCTTGTTTGGAAGAATCAAAGAGGAATCACGGTGTGTTTCTACCCCCCTGGCAAACCTCAGGAGACAAGTTACAGCTACAGACTTTGCTCAGGTTCTGCAACCATTCTAATGTATATAACTGTATATTAGGATAAGAGGTTGTTGCTGCCAGTCAGGTCTTTTTGAGAAACTTTTTGCTGGATGCTCTGTTTGCCTAAGCATGGTCATGCATGTGTGGATGCATTTTGTTTCTCCACCTGATTTTCCAAGGAGAAAAGCTGCATGCTGCTGCCTTTCCTACATGCACAATTTGTCAGAATCCCAGAAAATGTCTACGCTGAAGCATGTCAAATCAGGAAAAAGTTTTTCACCCAGAGAGTGGCTGGGCCCTGGAACAGGCTCCCCAGGGCAGGGGTCACAGCACCAAGCCTGACTAAGTTCAAGAGGCATTGGGACAGTACTCTCAGGCACATGGTGTGACTCTTGGGGTCTCCTGTGCAGTGCCAGGAGTTGGACTTGATGATCCTTGTGGGTCCCTTCCAATTCAGTATATTCTGTGATTAAATGTCAGTCCAATTACAGTGAAAAAAAGCAGAATAAATTTTGCAGCACAGTTTGATTCAGCAAATCATATCTTTAAAAGAAATAGATTGATTCTGCAGTATAAAAAATCATGCCAGTGAGGCACAGCAGCTTCCATCTCTCTCAGCCCACATCTGCCATTTTTGCCCCCACTCTTCTAAAGCATTATATGTCACCCAAAGGATGTTAGTCCTGGGCTTTTGGCCAATATCCTGAACTTGAATTCCCACACAGAAGAGCATTTACTTAGGAAAATAATATGTGGCAGCCAGTAGGCACAATACTACCTCTGCTGCCAGAATGTACTGACTGTAAATGAAGCTGTGACAGATGGCCTCAAATGTTTCAGTTCTTGCTTTCTCTAGACCAGGATTACCTAATTAATTTGTACCATGGTGCATTGGGTTGTTTTAGCAGGTTCTGGTCAGACACATTGAATGTGTGGGATCTAGGTTTACTGGGCTAAGCAGGGTCTACAGGTGGAGTAAGGGCAGCTTACCAACAAACCCCTGGAACAGCAGGCTCCTGGTGAGACCAGATGAGGGGGAAGAAATATGGGATCAACCCTCAGGACACCAGGGACAATGTTGGAATGAGAAGAAATGGACTCCTGGTTCAAATTGTGACTGAGTTCACTGAGCAAGCCTGTTTTAGAGAAGAGTGGTATTTTACTTGATATTGAAGCTCCTATATGCACTAACAGAAGTAGCTTTCTGTTACTGCTTATGGAGTGCTGTCCTTGTGCATGGTCTTCGGTAGGGCAAAAGGCTGGTGGGACCTCTTTTGTTGTGATTAGAGAAATACGAAGGTGAACAAAGAGTTTATTTTCCTTAAGAAAATGGTGATGCGTAGGGAGATTTGATACAGCTTAGGCAAAATATATGGGGAAGAAAGAGTTAAATGTGTCATAAATATTTCATATTTTGGATAGAAAGAGGCTAGGGCAATCATTTTTAGTTTGGCAGAGAAAAATGAGCAGCTATCATTTTGCTAGGTTTATTAGGAGTGACTTTGAAGTGTAACCTAGTAAATACAGCCTACCAAACCAGAATTAAGCCAGATGCGTATTACTTGAATAGCTCAAGGAAAATGTCCTTGTCTGTTCTATCCTCTTCTCTGGGTACATGTTTTCACTGAGTTAAGAAAAGTCAGTGGAATTGCATTTAAAAGTGTTGTCATTTCACAGTCTGTCACAGGGCTTTTGCCAGCTCCCTTCAAAAAGGAGTTGGTGCCTAGAACTGTGCCAGCTGGTTGATCTGATCATCCCGACGCTTTACTAGAAAATCTAAATATACAGCAGTACGAGCTGAAATGTGTCTGCTGTCCTGTTTTGCAACTATTCTGCATTTGAATGAAGAACTACTTTCTCATGAAAGCAGTACTGAAGCTCTCTCTATCTTTCTGTTCTATAGGTTGTCATTTTGTATTTTGAGCCAAGTATATTTCGCTGTGTTCTCCTAAGATGGGTTCGTCTTCTGGGCTTTGCTACTGTTTATGGAACTGTGACACTCAAGCTGCACAGGTATTTCACATATTAATTTCCATCTCTGTGGGAGTATGTGCAATCTGTGTGGGTACTTAGATGGAGGAGCTGCAAATATTATCATAAACAAGTGCCGTTTCTGATTTTAAACCCACTGTGTATTTCTCCTCAGTTTTCCTGCTCAAATTATATGCTACTGATCTGAGTTGCAAGCCATGAATGCTGACAGGATTTGATGAAAAATATATATACATCAACTGTTAAATTGTGCAAGAACCCTTTTCACAGGAGGTGAATGTATTTTCCTTAAATATAAAAAATACAGAGGTATTCATAGTGTGTTCAAAAGTTTCCCTGTGAAGTGCTCATAGAGAGATGCTTTTGAAGTGTTTAGACATAGCAATGGTGGGTAAAACAAGACTGGTCTATGTACTTACTGTGTTTTCTTATGGCTCGTAAGTCAAGGGCTGTTTCATTCAGGCAATCACAGCATACAAGCTCCGCACTCACAAGCATCAGTACCTGCCAGCAAAAATGCGAGGCAAATTCTGGGTTCCATGGGGTTGGCAGTGCATTCACACATGACTCAGAGATTCAAGATTTAGAGGCCCAACCAATTCCCACTTCTACAGTCCCCTTAAAAATGGAAGCCTTTTCTGTGTATGTTGAATAACATCCTAATACTTTTCCCTCTTTAAACTTTGATGAAAAAAATTACTGATACATTCTGTAAGTATTTTTATTCAAGTAAAGAGATAAGCAGTATATTGATTCTTGGACATATTGGATGAAGTATGCTCACTCATCTTTTTATCTTATTTTCATTACTGTGTTGGCATGTTAGATAGAGGAGGTTTGATATTATGCTCATAAATTGAATGAGAACTAAAAATACCTTGTGTTTCATGATGCATTATTGCCTTGTCACATTTTAGGTGGAAACCCCTGTTTTCCCATTAAAACAGCTCCTTCTTGCAGCTCCCTTTAATTTGTGTCCCTGGTTAAAGTGTACACTTAGGTTAGTAAACTCTTAACTGTAAAATGCTGTGTCTGGACACATATTTGCATTGAAATTGACTAAGAAAATCCCACACCCCCATGTTATTTTCTGGTATGAAACATTTCTGCTGCAAAAAGTAAAACGGCTAGAGCAGTAGAGAAGAGAGGGAGCTGGTGACTTTGCTTGGATGCTTTGTTATCTGTAACTCAGAGAGATAAGAAGCCTAAGACTGTGGCTGCCTCATGTTGTCACTGCAGTTCTGCTCTCCTAACAGGTGGTTTGTATGATTTTACATGATGTGAGGAAGCAGCTATCCTGACAGGACAGTTCATCTTCCTTTCATTTTAAGTGAGGATAGGCTGCAAAATTGGGCAGAAAGTCTTCTGCTTTGCTCATTCAGCTGTTTGGTGTTGTTTGGCACCTGTGCTGACAGGGTCAGCAAACTAGACAACATTGAATAAGAAAACAAGAATGCACTGCATCGTCCTTGATCATCACAAAGCAATGAAGGATAGCAGCAGACTGAAGTGCATCAATGAGACAGTAGCCTGAAGGCTGAGGGAAGTGATTATTCTTCCTTACTTAGACCATATCTGCAATGATGTGTCCAGATGTCAGTGAACCTAGATGAGTTCAGTGAAAGGCCAGCAAAATGGTCGGGGCTTGGAGCACTTGTCCTGCACGGAGAGGTTTAGCTAACAGGGCTTGTTCAACATGAAGAAAATATAGCATTGGAAGGACCTAACGTGAGCTATCCAACACCTACAGGGAGGTGAAGTCATGTTCTTTCCAGCAGTGCGTAGTGGGAGAACAAAAGACAAAGACAAATTGAAATAGGAGATTTCTACTTTATACAATATGATTTAACATCGGGGTCAATGTTATACAAGGAAAGCATTTTCAGTGTCAGGGTGATTAAGCTGTGGAGCTGGTTGCTCATGAGATTATGAATTTCCATACTTGGAGGTTTTCAAGACCCAGCTGCATAAAGCCCTGAGCAGCCTGGTCTGGATTCACTGTTAAGCTTGCTGTGAGCATTGGATGGCCTTCTGAATGATTCTGTATTTCTTTGTGTAACACAAAGAGGGAAAAAACCTATTTAGTATGTTAATCAAGAATTACTTTTTCTAGGAACCTATGTTTTGTTTTGCACTCAGATACCCTGACCATTTCTTCCCTACATTTGTGATACTGTAGTCTTTTTTGGTACTGAATATCTCAGTCCCAGAGTGTGCCTTGCAAAAGACTGAGTCAAGTTAGATGTATGTTTTATTATACACACTCACAGCAACTAAGCTGTTAGGAACAATGTGATGCTAATAGAAATTTGGTAGAAAATTTTGGCAGATCTAATTCAATTCACAGTTCTTACAGGGTTGAGGAATGGCTTACTGGAGATATCAGAAATACTCCTGGCAAGCACTGGTTCCCTCCTGCAGCTACCCTGTGTCCTGCCTGCAGGAAAAACCAATTGCCAGCAAGGAACTTGGGATTTTTCTGAGTTAAATGAGAAAACCAATATTGTGTAAAGGTAGCTATTAATGATTATGGAAGTCTAATATGTAGTTCTCAATAAATGAGGTGCTTTGAATAGCACTGGAGCATGAAGGTTAACCAAAGCCAGGTAGGAGTCACTGGAAACACTTGGGGTTTTTGTAGCTTTCATAATTTTCCTGTAGCTCCTCACTTCCTAAGGAGGTCTCAGGGTTTTGTTAGGGTCAAACATCAAGGGGAAATCAGAAAAGAAGTCAAAAGCAGATGCTTAAGGAAGAGTAAAAGAACAGGGAAGCCATGTACTGAATCATTCTTTAAACACCTGTCACAGTCAATTTCTACAGAGCCTCATCCTTAATTGCCTCTTTCTTATTCACTGTGCATTTTTAAAATAACGAGCTGATGTTTAAGGGGGTGGAAGAATGGGGGCATGGAAATGAGCTTAAATTAAGAAATCTAGCTGAAGAGCTATGAACATAAAATACAATACTTTCCTTAACAATGAACTTTTCAAAATAATTCTCTCAAGAAGTAATGATGTTTTAAATTTAACCTTTTGGGTTTAAAGGAGCTGCTGATGTTGCACCTTTCAGTATATTTCTGTAACTGAAGACTCTATGTCCTTTTTCAAGCCCTGTATTTTATGAACAGGTTATCTCATTATTTTTAATATTGTGTGAGCTTCTGTCACCTTTGTGTCAGGATTAATACGGAATCCTTAATTCTGGACTAAAGCATAAGAATGAAACAAAGTTACATATATACAGACAAATGTATGCGCTTATGTGTGTATACATAGGATAGCTTTCAGTTATTTTAGGAAACTGGGAAATGGGGTCTCTAGTTTGTGGTAATCTCCATTTCTTACATCAGTAAGAGAAACAGAGGAGAGTGGGGAAGTGAGGAGAATGAGAAGGTATGGGGAAGGTGATGTTTTAGGTATGGGAAACAGGACAGTGACATAATCCAGACCTTTTGTTAGCAGTGGTGGTGGGATGGAAGTGTTAGTGGGAGAACAAGATGCTAACACTATGATGCAATTCTGCATTTCATCTAAATGCTGTGCTAAGATTATATGGCTGTGCTTAACAATCTGGTACAGTTGGAGCAAGTAGTGGACCTTCCTACAGGTTTTGGGGGTGGTAAAGAAAGGAGGAGAAAAGCAGTGTGGGTAGTGTGCAGGTGTTTAGAGGCATGTTTTAGTGGGAGACATGATTTAGTGGCTCATTTGGCAGTGTTAGGTTTATGGTCAGACTTGATGATCTTGAGGGTCTTTTCTGCCCCAAACAGTTCAATGATTCTGTGATTCTCTGGGTTGTGGTTCAGTTTGGTTTTACCAAAGAGGAGACTGGTGCTGGCAAAGAACCCAAAGATGATGTCAGTTTGCTTCTTGAAGCATCAGTGGTGAGGACATGGTGTCCTGTTCCAGCCAGGACAGGTTAAAGTTGGCATCAGCCAGGAGGGGCACAGCCAGGACCCCGGGGTTATTGGAGGTCACCTCACACCATGTGCAAGGGGAGTGAGGGTGGTGGGTGGGAGCACTCAGGTGTGAATCTTTTGCCTAACTTGTACACTGTTATTAGTATTGTTTGTTGTTACTGTTTCTTTTCTTATTTCATTGCTGTTTCTTCTAAATTGTTCTTACCTTGTGATCTTTGCCTTTTTGTTCTTTCAGTTCTTCTCTTCATCCTGCCACAGGGGGAGCTGGGGGGAAGTGAGCAAGCAGCTTGTGGTCTGGGATGTTTCAGTGGGAACACCAAATTTGGGAATACCATTCCTAACCACAACACATGGCATCTATGACCTTCCCTAGGTCAGCTAGGGCTGGGAAGGAGGATACAGATAGTCTTGTCTAAAAGCCTCTGGTGGGATTGTGGTGGAAAAAGGGGCAAAACCTGGAACCTGTACAGCTGGATAATCCCTGGGCCAATATTTCTCAGGTCATAGTGCCAATAGATGCCAGTTCAATAGTGCCAATACGCCACTACCCGGTGGTTCCATGAAATGGGACGCTAGTGATGAAGCACTGCAGAGAGAAGTTTTGTCTCGGAGAAGTGGTTACTGTGCAACTCAGCTTAAATTGGAAACAAAGTGAGATGAGCATAGGCTGTCCTGGTGAACCACCCTGTTTTTTTGAAATGACTCAGGCCCTCGTGGTAATGTTGGTTGAACACTCAAAAGAAGTGGAGGATTTGCTTCCTATTGAATTATTCTTTTTTCTTGTGGAAGGTAGGAGTGAAATACCTTCAGACAGACGCATTCACTGTTGGATTTTGCTACTGGATGTGGTCCATAGTGGAACAAAAGGAGGAAAAACTGTTTTCAAGGCAAATGTCACTGTTGCAGAAATGCAGTGTCCAGAGTGCTGGTCTGATACGGCCTTGTTGAATTGTTTGGGTTTTTACTGCTTTAACTCAACTAAGAGGATTTGTCTGTTTGCAATACAGGAAAAGGAGTGGTTTGTTCAAGCTGTGGACATTTTTAAACTGTAGGGACTTTCTATAACTATTACAACCATTTGTCTATCTCTTCCCTAGAAGTGGCATATTTTAGCACCTGAGATTGTGTTCACTGAGTCCTACAAAGCTTTGTGAAAAACAGTTTTTGGGCAGAAAACAGACCATATGCATGCTCTGACAGAGCAAAGGCTGAAACCTGTGGCATCAGCAAGCAGGTCCTTCTTCGCCTGGTCTGCCCTGGGTGGTTGGTGGGCACACTGTGCTGGTGGCTCCCATGCTGTGCTGGTGGCTCCCACGCTGTGCGTCTGGCATGGCTGCTGGAGAAAATGGCAGAGAGATGAGGATTTTATAAGGGCTGGGGACAGAGTGAAAGGCTGGGGGATGCAGGTTAGGGAGGGAGAAGCTGGGCTTGCTGAAAAAGTGTCTGCACACACAGTAGGAGTTCATAAGGAATGAAGTTTCACTAATGAAACCAGTCATGGAAAAATCTGTTTTCTTGTTAGCATGCCTTAACCTAATTAATTAATTTCATGAGTATAATTCATGCCTCTTGTCTGCTGCAAACCTCTGCTACTTTGTTTATTTATTTTTATGGTATGCAACAAAACAAGGTCTTACACAGGAAACTCCAAGTAGTATTCTTGCATGATGCACATTCAAGATTAAATTCTCATTTCTGCAGTTCTTCTAGATTAAATGAGTCACATTCTGTTGCACTGTGGCTTTTTTTTCTCAATAAAACCTGCATTATTAAAATCCTATTTAGCTCTTTTGTATCCCTTCCATTCTCAAGCAATAACTAGCCTTAACTAGAGAGTATAATGGTTCAGTTTCATATTTCTGAATAAAATATCTACTTTCTTATGTATAAACTAGTAAAATGTAGCACAGCTGTTAAAAAAAAGTGCAGATTTAATCTTGATGAAGCACCCTGTAGAAGTGGGACTAATAAACATCTTAAAGCAAAAAAAAATCAACAGCATATAACGTATTTAAGATTATTAGAGCACTGGGATCCTGAAAAATAGTCTCATCCGTATTTCTATTAATATTTAATTTATACAAAAATATTGCAGATACAGCTGTACAGTTCCATGGGCTGGCATTTTAATCACCTTAATGTAGCAAACATTCTGCTTTATCATAGCAGACAGAGTTTGGCTGGGAAGGTTCAAAGAGAAGACAAAGAAATTATCTGGTGTTTTAATATTCAATTACATTGTTATCATGAATAGAAAAAAACCAGCAGTGGGTTGAAAGGCACTTTGTAATGATCCACAAGTATCAAAAGACCTCTCAGATGTCTTTTGATGGCATGCAAGAGTACCCTGGCAGATATTGTGAGAAAGGACATCAGGTTAACAGGACAGCAGAAGGGCTTCAGAGCTGGAACTGGAATCTATCCTTTCCAAGGATATCCAAGTCCAAAACCTCCCTCAGGTAGAAAACCTTTGTGCTGTGATGCTGTACTTTCCACGTAGGTGTGCATTTGTGCATTTGCAATACCTGTAATAATAGCTCTACAGACTGGTTTTTCTCATTATGTGGGAAGGATGGAATTGGTCAGTGGAACAAGGTATCTCTGCTGGGTGGGATTGCTGCGTAAAAGAGAAACCAGGCATTACACTGCAGTACTTGAGTTACAGCTGTTTGTGGAGGAGCATGACGAGCGAGTGAAGCGTGTGACTCACAGACAAGCTGATCACAGTGGAAGCAGAGATTTGCAGATCACATACACTGATTGTCAGAGGAATCATGACTGGAGAGGAGGTTTCTGGTGGGCTACTGTGAAAGATGAGGAGTAAGCCTGATACTATTTAGCATTTTCAGTTGCAATGAACAACCAAGCACAAAATGATTACTCACAAAATTTGTGGATAACAAAAGAGTAAATTAGTAAAATATTGGCAGAATAGTAAATTTTGTTTCAGAAAGTATAGTAATGAAAAGTATTCTTTACTAGAATCATAGAACATCTTGAGTTGGAAGGGATCCACAAGGATCATCAAAGTCCAACTCCTGCCCGCACAGGGTAGCAGCACCAGGAATCCCACCATGAGCCTGACATCATTGTCCAAACACTTCTTGAACTTAGACAGGCTTGGTGCCATGACCACTGGCCTGGGGAGCCTGTTCCAGTGCCCAACCAGCCTCTGACTGAAGAAAGATTTCCTAATATCCAGCCTAAACCTCCCTGGCACAAACTCAGGCCATTCCCTTAGGTCTTGTCTTTGCTCACCCCAAAGAAGAGATCTGTGCCTGCCCCTCTTCTTCCCCTCATGGGGAAGTTGTAACTGCAATAAAGTCACTCCTCAGTCTCTTTCAGTCTGAACAGACCAAGTGACCTCAGCCACTCCTCACACGGCTTCCCCTCAAGGCCCTTCACCCATCCTCATGGCCCTCCTTTGGACACTCTCTAATACTTTAANGCCCCATCCCAGGTGCAGAATTTGGCCATTGTCTTTCATAAATGTCATATGGTTGGTGATTGCCCAGTCCTCTAATTTGTCAGGGTCTCTCTGTGGGGCCTCTCTGCCTTGAGGGAGACAGCAGCTCCTCACAATTTAATATCACTGGCAACCTTACTGNCTGGCTGCCAGGGCACTGCTGGCTCAGGTTCAACTTGCCATGGACCAGGTCCCTTTCCAGGTCCAGGGCACTGCTCTCCAGCATCTCATTTCCCAGTCTGTCCATACATCCAGGGTTGCCCCATCCCAGGTGCAGAATTTGGCCATTGTCTTTCATAAATGTCATATGGTTGGTGATTGCCCAGTCCTCTAATTTGTCAGGGTCTCTCTGTGGGGCCTCTCTGCCTTGAGGGAGACAGCAGCTCCTCACAATTTAATATCACTGGCAACCTTACTGAGTATTACTTTGAGTCCTGTGTCCAAGTCATTATGAAGATGTTGAAGAGAACTGGGCTGAGGGTGGAGCCCTACAAAACCTCTCTATTGAGCAGTGAGCTGGTGAAACCCACTTATTGTAAACCTTTGCACCTGAGCCACAATCCAGTTGCTCACCCATCACATAATGTGTTTTTCATCATGTGAGCTGGGCATTTTGTGCAGAAGGGCACTGAGAGACAGCATCAAAAGCTTTGCTGAAATCCAGTAAGATTGTATCAACTGGCTTTCCTTGATCAACTGGGTGAGTTACCTTGTTTAAGGAAATTAAGTTTGACAAGCACGGTTTTCCCCTCGTGAAGCCATGTTGGCTCTGACCCGTTACTGTGTTGTCCTTCAGGTGTCTTTAATAACTCCCAGAATAATCTTCTCCTGAATTTTACCAGTCACTGAAGAGACACTAACAGGCCTGTAGTTTCTGGAATCATCCTTTTTGGGACAACATTAGCCATCTTCCAATCATCTGGGACCTCTCCAGATTCCCAAGACTGTTCAAACAGCATTACAAGAGGCCTTGCAGTGAATCATCCAGTTCTTTGAGTGTTCTTGGATGAATCTGGTCAGGCTCCATACACTTAGAGGGATCCAGCTGGAACAGCAGATCCTGTAGAATTTCAGGGTCAACTGGGAGTTTTTCATTCTCACAGCCACTTCTCAAGCTCAGGGCTGGGAACCTCTTAGCCCATCATCAGTGTTGCAGACAGAGGCAACGAAAGCATTCCTCTTCTCTGCCATGTCCATGTCCCTGTTGTTATTGTCTTAGTCAAAGAGATGCATTTGAATGCATCCAAAAGGCAAATTATAACTAGGGACTATTAAAACACAAGAAGTTATGGAGAGTAGGAGGTTTAATCAGTTAGGAATTTATTGTACAACAGGAGACAATGTCTTCAAAACTCATATAACTGCATTATGTCCTATTCTTGACATGTGTTTTTAAAGGAGGTATACAATAGGTGGTTTTGGTTCAGAAAGTATTTGAGGGCTGGGAAAATGCTTGATACTATGAAAGCTAATCTGGTTTTTAGATCCACAAGAAGATTGAGAGATAACTTCCTCTGTGGTGTATAAACAAGCAGGGAGATGAAAAGTAGTCACAAAAGACTCTTTAATCTATTGGACTGAGGTTTAATAAGATCTAGTAGCAGGAAGCCAAACCAGAGAAATTCAAATGAGCAATCTGGTATACATTTTTCTCAGAAGAGTGCTTAGCTATTGAAAAATCCAAATAGATTGGAGGAGAAATGAGAAATTTTTTGTGCTGCTTTCAGTTCAAGACTGATTTCTCTCTTGGAAGATTCTGTAGTTAAGTACTTCTACAAATGACAGGAGTTTCAATAGAAAAATGTAATGGTCTTTGTTATACAACTGATCAAGCCGTATAATTTAAAGTTTAGTCCAATATTTGGCCTTTATTTTACAAACATGCAATAAAAATTATATTTAAGCATTCTTTCTAGTATAGATCTATCAAGATATTAAGCATATTTATAAACTGAAATGACATATAAGGTAATGTTTGTTGGAGTGTACCAGCTGCTTTGACATTGATTATTCCTGATCACTTACTCTAATGTAGACCTTAAGTACTGGGGAAACCAGTCCCTGGACCAAATACTCTCACATATTAGTTGCTTTCTTCTGGATTTCTCTGAAGGCAAAAAATTGCCATTATGTTCTTGAAAAACTGAGTATCTGATCAGTGGTAACCAATCACTGGTGACATGAAATGCTGTGCTGCTCTGCTGTAACAAACACAGAGGTAAAGCTCACTGAGCATTGTACTGATCTGCACATTGGTGAGTTATCCTCATAGATGCTTTTCTGAAAGAGGCACGAGATGCTCTAAGAGTTTTACATGCAGTATGTTGGATCCCTGATCTGAGCTGGAAAGGCCAAGGTAATGCTGACTTGACTGCTTGAAGCTCAGGAATACATACACAGTAGGTCCTTGTGGTGGGTTTCAAAGTACCACAGTCCTGTAGAAAGTTTCAGTATTAATTCAGTTTTAAGTATTAAGCTATTCCTTTTAAAACTAATCTATAATATTTTCACTTAATATTCACTACCAAAAAAAAAGTATTAAAAATTAAAACTGGTTTTCTGCTATAGAATATTAGAGTACAGGACAAATTTTGGATGTTCTTGAGTCCTACATTCTTCATGTGCACACTGTGAGCCTCTGTTCATACTTGCAGTTAACTGTATGTCGTTCAAGCTGGAGCTTCTCTTTCTGGCAAATCTAAAAATACTAGATGTTAATAATCAGTGTAAAATTTTGAGTGCCTGTTTCCAGTGTGTGAATTAAGTTAGCTGGGATTTCTACTGCGGAGCTGCATTACTCAGAGGTCTCTGAGTGTCTTCCCAGCCATCAGCAGTGCTATGCTCTGGCAGTTCGGGGCAACACAGCTGTCCTGGAGGAGCAGTGTTCTGCTCTTGGCCTCTGCTACCGCAATGTCTGTTCTTCTTCTGAGATCTTCTGAAGCAAAAAAGTCCTTCTCTCCCCCTTGTTGGGCTTTTGGGGAGATGCCACCTGTTCCTCTCTGGTGTGCCTAGGGGAGGTTACAATTTCATGTGGGTGCAGGGCTGCTGGTGGGGAGGCCCTGCTCTCATGACCTGTGCCTCAAGCACTGGCTTGCACAGAGCTGCTGGGAAGTGGCAGCCACTCTAGTGACCACAAATCTTACTAAGCTTTTTGTTTCTCCTTGCCTATCTTTTTATACAACCATTAAGCCTCTCTGACTGGTATCAGTCCTCACCAGTGCAGGTATTCTTGTTTTCACCATTCTGTTCTAAAAAATGTCAGGCAATGGCAGCCAGGAATTCACTGGTTCTGCCTTGTTGCTGCTATGTGGATCAGGGTCTTTGTCATAGACTTTTTTCAGCATTTCTTTGATACTATTTTCTACTGTTCACTTGTGAATAATGCAAATAGGCATTACATGTCTGAAGTCATACTTCAGTTCAAACTACTTAAATTCATGGCCTCTAAATAAGGAGGAATGTCAGAAGGTACTGGGGTAATTTCACCAGGGCTAGTAAGAAGAAAGTTGATACATATAAGCATGTATGGTACCATTGTCTTACTGAAACAAGGCTAGAAATCTATGAACTGTTTAGTTCCAGATGTTGCAATCAAACTTATGAGCACATTTTTGCAGATCTTCTGTTCTTCTCCTTGACTTGCTTTTCTAGGTTTTGCATGTGACAAGCTTTCAGAACTTTTTTTCGTGCTATTGTTTTGTAAGGTTATGTATTAAAACTTAATATTTTAAATTATTTTTTCTTAAACCATGTATTTTCTTGCTCTCCTATAGTTTCCCTCGATCTGTGAATGACCATCATATATTCCTGAGATACCTCTCTAGCACCTCAGAAACCACTCTCTTGTTGGCTTTGAACAAAACTCCATATAGTGCTGAGAGGCTTGAAACTGATAAAAGAGCTGGAATTACACTGTCCCAGCCATCCCTTGGTCAAAGCCTTAATTGCTTTATGCGGGATCTTGCCTCAGCAATAAGTCTGCCTTCTATCTTAGACTGGACAGGCTTTTTTTTTCTTTTAAATCGGATTAACATAATCCAGCTCTGGACCTTGCTCCTCTGCACTTTTTCAAATGCTTTGGAGAATGTGGCTGCAATGACCAAATCTCAATTCTGAGCTTCTATTCAATTTGCAAATGATACTTTGTAGTTGAAAAAATGGTCTGTGTGTTGCTCTGGGATCCTTGTAGGGGGTGATTGTCAAATTTGTGTTAAAGTAGCCATTGGTGGCTTCTTTGATGGTAAGTGTCAGCTACCATTGGCCTGTGAGGAGCAAAAGCCTTTTTGTGTTGATTGGTAAACCATAACACTGTTGTACCCAGGAAAAAGAGGCATTGACTGGTTTACCATTTGAATATATGAAAATGTAGGGGTTTGCAAGAACAGATACTATGTGATGTTCAGTTTTATCTCCAGCTCAGTCTCTTGTAATGAAATTTTGTCAGTGCATATCCTCAGAATTATTGGCTGGTGCTCAGTTTGCTTCCTAAGATGTTGCCTCAGGTCTGGAAGCCCAATCAACAAACTCCTACTGTTTTTCATATTCTTTATTGGGATTTGCACTCACGTGTGCTGCACAGCTGCACCCCGGGACCATGGATGTAAGCAAGGCACAAAATCCTTGTTGACCATTCTGTGTATTTTCATGCTCTTTTTAATTTGGCTGGCAAACATGATGGTGGTGCCCACTGATTATTCGTACTGGTCTTTGAACTTTGTTTCTGTGGTTGCTGTTTCTCTCATGTGGTGTTCTGGTATTTGTTTATCTTTCCTCAGAACTCTTAGGTCTTATCAGAGTTTCTCAGTATCTTGGGAAACTGTTATAACTGTCCTGGAGTTCTTCCTGAATGGATTTTGTGCTAACAAATGGCTTTTGTGTTGCTGGCTGAAAATCTAGGTATGCCAAAGGTAAACTATCTTGCCCAAAGGAGAATGTAAGTATGTGCCATGCATAAAAGCATGGGGCAGGACTACCAAACAGATGCTATTACTTAATTTTTTTCCACAAGACACAACATAATGTGGATACCTAGAAGCTGTAGAACCCTGCAGCAGTGTGCCAAACACAGAATCATAGAATCATTTAGATTGAAAAATACCTTTAAGATAATTGAGACCAACTATAAACTTAATACTGTCAGGCTCACCACTAAACTATGTTCCTGTGTGCCACACTTAGACATCTTTTAAATACCTCCAGGGTTGGTGACTCAACCACTTCCCTGGGCAGCCTGTCCCAATGCCTTACAATCCTTTCCAGGAAGAAGTTTTTCCTGATATTCAATCTAAACCTCCCTTGGCACAACTTGAGACCAAACTGAAGAAAAAACCTAACTCTAAGGAAATAGCTGAGGTGTGCATCTCACTAAAACATAGGGATGGTGCCTCCAGTCCTGATAGTGTTGTGCTTTTTTACTAATACAACATTTCTGTGCTATACCCATAATGTCTCTTGAAGATGAGAGTATTGCACAGTTGCCTTAGCATTGGCCTAGTCCATGTCCTCCAGATTTTCTCTGATTAGGGGAAATACTTCTTTCAAAATATTTTCCAAATATTTCTTTCAAATTTGTATTTATATTTAGCCTTACAGAGTCAGGGTTGCATATTTATCTGTCTTTATTTCCCTTCTGAAAAACCAGAGCTACCTACTTTCTTTCATGTTTGTCAGAGCACCAAGTGACTCTTTCCATTTAAGCTGTTGCCCTGTGGTAAGCAGCATAAATCACCATAAAACTATAGGTCATTTGGACTCTTATGAATGTTCTGTGTTCTGCCAGGATGTTCCTCGGTTGCCTGTTCCTTGCCCCTCCAAAGCTGAGCAAGACAAAGAAAGAGGCGTGCTATTATCCTCTTAATTTATGCCTGATTTTGCTGGTAAAGGCTATAAACTGAGTAATTTCCAATTATCTATTTATCTATATGTATCTATAACTAGCCAGCTTACAGGATGTTTGATCACTAATTAACTCTGAAACTACATTTATTTTACATTAGCTGTGCTTTTACTTTGAGTACTAGGCATTAATTCAGCTGCCATTCTGACTTGTGAGCCCTAGATCACTTCAAGCTTAATCATGTGATATCTCTTTGGTTCATTCATCACTGCTGTGGAGGCAGCAGCATTGCTGGTTTAGTCCTGTGCAGGGTGTAAGAGCAGGCAGGCAGGCTTGTGTTACTCTTCAGTCTTTCTTCTAACAGGCATAGCTCTAAGTAAGGCATGTTTTTCTCCAAACACTGTGACTGGTGTTTGAAGACCATAGAGGTCTTTTCTAGCACCATCAGGTGCTTTCATTGTAGATTATTGTTTATTGTAGATTTTATTATTTATGTAATTTTATTATTTATTTATTATTGTTTATTATAGATTTTTTTTCACATGCCTTTTTGTCCCACAGATCTTCTAATCCCAAGTTCTGTTTGGGTAATTTCATTGCTAGACAAATTCTGGTGGCTATTTAAAAGGCCTAATTCTGGGATCCCAGTAATTTGCTTCTGAGTTTTTTTCAATTGGATGTCAACTACAATCAGGTCTCTTGCTCAGTTTCTCCACCTCAAATGACAAGACCAATTCTTTGTCATAGGTATGTTACAAACTCTCGTTCCCACCTTCTTTGGGCAGTTTTTTTGAAATACCACTCCTCTGAAGGAAGTGCTGCACTTTGAAATGTCAGTGCAGCAGTTCCATAGCTTGCTGCCACTGTCTGTGCCTGCTGCCCACACCTCAGTGCTCCTGCTTGCACATGCCTGGCTTGCCTGGGTTTAATTCCTGGCACTTAACCTGCTGCTTGAGCTGAGAAAGGTGGATTGACTGCAGAGAACTGAGAGTTGTCTGTGTTTGGTTTGTTTTCCTTCTGTAGTGTTTAGAAATCCTGCAGAACCAAAGTCTGCTGTACCCAGTGGGCACAATCCAGTGTTGTGTGACAGGAGGGACACAGCCACCAGCTGCAGTAGCTTCCTGCCACACCTTCCTAAAGATGCAGATCCCCTCAGCTGATCAACAATTTCTTGAATAGTCACAGAACAGCCAGAATGTCCTGTCTGTGACACCTGCAATTCAGCCAGAGTGCACAGCCCTTCTGAAAAAAACAAACAAAAAATGCAACCCAAAGCCCTTGAGACTTCAGCTGTAAGGCTTTATTTGTAAGAAAAAAGGTAGAATTTATAAATCAAGTCCGTGAACTTTGTAGTTGTTTTCTGCACCTTTTTACCAGAAGCATAGTGACTGCAGTAAAGCCACTGACAAAGATCATCCTGCAAATCCAAACAATACTATTTATCCCAAAGGGTTTCCTGGGTGGGCTCATCAGTTTCTGGAATAAACACGAGACTGTCAAGAACAGCAAAACTGAGTACCCTGAAAGATATTGGAAATCAAAAGCAGCAAGACAGGTTTTGTAGCAGTCTTCTCAGAACACAGTGAGCATTGAAGCTGAGCTGTTTCCTAGGCTTCAGCCTGGCTGCAGCCCTAGCAGGCTCCGATGTATGAAGAGCTGGCAGCGCGCCCTGCCCTGGACAGCCTCAGGTCTGTCATCATGCATCATTAGCATGAAAAGTCAGAGGCATCAATGTCATTTGCAAGACTTATCAGATAGAATACAGAAACCAAATTATGTATCAAGAGTATTTTCAGTGAAAACAAAGTGCGTGTTCTGTTCCTTTTTGTCTCCATGCGCAGTTAGATGAGGATTATTTGTTTTATTTTCATCTTCATGCTACATGAAACACCACATTTAAGCTGTTTGTTACATTCAAGAGTCCAAATCTTGTATAATTAGCTCTTGTTGCATGGATGTCACCAAGTGTGAATTTGAGTCAATGTCTGACTATTAATTAAAAAGGAGTCTTATTAATTCCCCCTTTTTCCCCCCTGTTTTCTTCCTTGGGTTATTTGTTGTGAAGCAAGGTCGTTGCCAATGCATTTCCCAGCACTCTTTGATGTCTCTCTAATTGCAATATTTCTTTTTAATCAACTACTCTCTAAGAAACATCATGGCCATCAACACTTTTAATGTGTATGTGACCACAAAGTGAAGATGGGTCTCTGCCCTTAGTTCATTTTTGCACATTTTATGGAGCTTCAAGCTCATTGCATTTTCCTCCCATTCTGTTCGATCCATGTCATTGGCATTAGGGTCTCATTGCTCTGTGTGGGTAGATTGCCTGTTGTCTGTGTTTTTTACATCTTTTACATTTGATCTCAGTGAGAATACAGGAGTGTTTTATCTATCTCATAGCAATCAACTGTTCCTCTTTTGTCCTGAAAATTGTGGCATTTAGATTAGCTCTCCTGTGTCTCATTAAATAGAAACCTTATTCTTGTTTTTCTTGACAACTAAACCTTCAGCTGCAATTTAAATTATAATTTCTTTCATTGTTTTCTTGTGAAAATAGAAAACAACAGTTTGTGGAATTCAGCTTGTCAGATGATGCTATTTCTTCCTCTGTTTGTGAGACAAAACAGAAGATGAGACTATTTCTTGCAGTTGACTTTTTTACCTTGAGATTTTTTTTTTTGCAGGATGACAAACTAAGAGAAGATTTCATTTATTTATTGACGTTGTATGTTGCAGTGATGTGTAAAACCATGCAGAGGAGTATGAGTAATTGCATTGCCCTCTTCATTAGAATGGGTGATGGTACTGTATAGTAATAAATTTGAAAAATAAAAGTGAAAATGTGTACTTTAGTGGGCCCCAAAAGCATAATTTGTGATGCCTTCTAGAATATTCAGTCAAAGCTCAGAAGAAAATCATAGAACGAGTTATATAAAAGAGCTTCTACTGCTAACTGTGCTTTTAATACTAATACAGTTTCTAAAGCATATTAAATCTTAAGATTTAAGGTCTGATTAAAAAGCTGGTTACAGAAAGCATACTAAGAAAATATAGTTTCTTCCATCTATACATCTGTAAATAAAATGCACAAAGATTACAGAGGCACAGAAAAGCTGAGGCTAGGAAGGCCCTCTGGAGACTGTTAAGTCCAGCTTGCCTGCTCAGAGCAGGCGTAGCTGGATCAGAATGCTCTGAGCCACCTACAGTCAGGTTCTGAGTGTCTCCAAGGTTTTTCTTGTGTTTAAGTGGATTTTCCAGGTTTTCACTTTATGCCCATTGTCTCTTATCTGGACATAGGGCACCACTCAGAAGAGTCTGGCTCTATCATTTTTACTCCTTCCCATCAGATACTTACATACATTGGTAAGTTTTTCCCTGAACCTTCTCTTCTCCAGGCTGAATGGTCCCAGCCCTCAGCCACTCTCCTTGTAAGGTGATCAAGTCCTTCAGTCATCTTTGTGGCCCTTCAGAGGGTTTATCTCCACGATGTCCATGTCCCTCCTGTACTGGGGAGCCTGGAGCTGGACATAGCACTCTCTAGCTCTGGTACCACCAATGGTGAGGAAAGCACAGGATCACCCCCTCAGCTTGCTGAACATGCTCTGCCTTGTATTATCCAGAAGGCTGTTGGCCTTCTTTGCCACCAAGGTACACTGCTGGCTCATGGTTCCCTTGATGTCCCCCAGTATCAGCAAGTCATCCTCTGCAAAGCTGCTTCCCAGGCAGTCAGCCCCTGCATGTGCTGCTGCATGGGATCGTTCTTGCCCAGCAAGTAATTATCAAGGCATGCAAATTTAATTATTTTCACAAAATGTAAAGTCAGACAGACATTCAGAAACTAGTTTCCAAGAAACTCTAGATTCTTCAGAAGTCCTCATGATAGACCTAACTACCTTTTTTTTTTACACATATTGAGAGTAAACATTGTTAATTGAGCATTTACCTGGCAATAGGTCATGGAAGTTTATCAAGGAATTAATTTTAATCAGATATTGCTGACACTATACAATGATTCCAGGCTACTATTCTTTAAATTTCTCATAACTGTATGTTTTATTTTATATGCCAAAAAATTGGGCTCTTTGGTATTGCTATGTACTGTGCTGCTTGCACAAGTCAAGCTGAAGTTAATTGGAGCACAGGAATCCATAGGGATGCATTTTATCAGGTGTCAGTTTCATACAACTGGGGCTTTTTGATTGCTGGATTTTTTAGTTATTTGTCTTGTTACTATAGTATTAGAAACAGGAGACATGCATTCTTCTCATTCTTCTGTATTTGATTTTGTTCTGACCAGAATTTGTTTTGTGCTTCAGCATCAGTATATTTTGCATATACTGATGTTCATTTCCTTATACAGGCACCTGTTCTTCCATCAAGAGTATGTTTGGTATGTTTGGCATACTAAAATGCCTTAAAAAATTCTGTTCTGGTCTGCTTATCTTTACTGTAGAATTTCTTTTTCTGAAGTTCTTAGTGAAGGAGACAAGTAAGCTGGGCAATTTGTCAGGGAATTTACATGACTCTCAGCCTAGTTATGAACTAAAGTCTGTCCTCTGCATCATCTGTATGTGGAAGCAAAGACAGGAGTTGAAGTAATGAAGGCTTGGAACCTTTGTCATTGTTGCTTTTGAGAGGGGAGAATGTAAAATAAGATGCAAAGCAAAGGGAGGTCTGTAGTAGTACTGCAACCTCTAATAGCCATATCTGCACCCCTATATTGATAGATTAGGGGCATATTTTTGACATATATGATGGTGGTCCTTCATGTTAAGTATCTCCTGAGAGCCTGGAACTTGCAGTGAAAGACATTACATCTGTGGAAACCTTAGCTATTTAATTTCATGTTAGACTTTATATTCTACAGAGGGTCAACTGCTCCTCCATGCCAGCAACTGGCCTCTTGCTTTCCTCCCTGTAGGAGATGCTTGTCATAGTCTAATAATTTACACCCCAACTATGCAAGGTCCTCAGTAACCTGCTGTCATTAATGCAGTTTGGAACAAGGTTTTATTAGAGAATTTCTCAATTTCTCTCTTCCAACCTTGGCTATTCTGTGAGTTAATCAACCAGAGATGTAAGAACTCCCCAGATGCCTGATGAGCTTTAATACCCTTGCCAACATTTTCACTCCATTCAGTGTAAGGTACTCTAGGTGCACATTTACAGAGGAATATTTTAATAATAACAATATTTTATAACGTGGAAATTTTATTCAATGAAGTTAACATTGTTTATGGTTTCAATTTCTATTGGTGTTGACACTGCTATATCTTGTGACAGGTGGAGATGTTCCTGATTTTATCTGTTCTAAAAGTGGTTTGAATCTAATCTTTTGCAGGCAAACTGAAGAATAAACTTTGCTTTCAAATACACATGAAGGCCTTAGCCATGATATCTGCTAGCACAACCACGAGATAAAGTTAATATTTATTCCACAAGTGGAAGGAGAACACAATGCTGATAGAGCTTCTTTTGCAGTAGAGTTGATACGAAACACTGCTGCCTGTCAATCACACTGTAAATTGGTAAACATTTGTTTAATTAAAGTGGGCACAAAACTAGTAACAAATATTATAACTGAATAATGCAGTTATGTGTCTTTCTGTGCCACATTTCGTTAACCCCTGTTGACTTGGCATCATATAATAAGGGTGTTAGCAACCCAGCACCTCTTCTGAGCTCTGCTAAGTAGTCTGCATTGTGGATCTGAGGGAAGGATGGTGTCCAGTGAGTGTGATTATTACTCTTTCTCACACCTAAAGGAAGTAAAATAGTCAAGACAAGTTCTTTCTGCTACATCTGAGCTGTTTAATTTTCAGGCATGGCAGTGAATTTATCTAAGTGAGCTCACAACTCATCAAAGACTGCACCTTTCAGTGCATCCTTCTCCTCTGTCTTTATGATTGGAAGGAAATACATATAAGAGATTATCAATGAAGTGATAAGATTAGGAGGATGATGTGTTAACAAACTGAACACTTAGATGGCTTCGTTTGGACTTGTAAAGATGCAAATGCTTCTGGTCATTCAAAATCGAAGCAATTTAGCCAGTTCACAGTAACTTCCAGCACTGAAACACTCTGACAGAAGGAAAGTGAAAGGACAAAAATACACTCCAAATGATATTAGGGCATAAAAATGGTGTCTTGTTGCAGTGTATAAAGACAGGACAGGCACCTGGCCCTTTGACTGCTGATGTTTGCTTCCTGCATCTTTAATAATGAATTGCCATTTTAAAGTAGTGGGTAGGAATGTCATTGCACAGCAAAAAAGGAAGTAAGTGCTTGCAAGTAAATCTGTGAGGAGATGCTCTAGTGCCAAAAGATTTTGTGTATGGTGCTTTAGTCAGTGCTTCACAGATATAGTTCTTTTCATAGTCTCCTTCTTTTTACTGGATTTTTTCAATGCAGTATACTGAAACCAGTTGATATTGAAAAATATTTCTCTTGAGCATCCTCTGAAAATGTAGCTGGACCCACAGTCAGTGACACCTTTGAGCTGTTTGCAGCTGCTCCTGCAGGATCCTCCTCCAAAAAGACAAAGAGAAAACTCAGAGAATCTGATTGATGAGTCAAGGTGACTTATTTTTAATGGAAACACCTCAAAGCAGTGAGATGCATCAGACCAGAAGTAGCAGTGCTTGTGCCTAATTCTTGATTCATGTGCCATGCTCTTGCAGGGTGGTCTTGATTTGATCTGGTTTGGTGAATTTTGATGTTACATCAAATTCTCCACAGTCTTCTCTGTTTCTTAGGAATTTTGTTTCCAGATTCCTGCATCTGTTCCAGGTCTCCAACTGTTACCTGCTGCTGCCTCACAGAACTGAGCTAGCTCAACAGTCCATAGATCAACAGAGAGATAACTCTTCTGTAACCAAAGTCTACTGACCCTGTTGTTTCTTAAAAAATTGCGTTTAATGTCTTACAAATACGGCTAATGCCAGATGTCACATGGAGTTTGAAGGTCCACAAGAAAATCTTACCATAATGAGAAATTTTATAAAAGAAACACAATTTGACTTCCGAGGAGAAATCCATTTTCCTGCTTTTTATCTCCTGCAAGTGGAATATTCAAAAAAATCATTAGGTCACTGAAGCTTCTCTGATGACAAATCCAAACCCAAACTCTGCAGTTAGATCTTGTAAATCAATGTATTTGTTCCTTTAGAGCCCTTGCTGGGGCTGTGGAGACCATGCAAACACCTGTACTGGTCTGTGCATTAATGGAGTCCCAGTGATGTCAGCTGTGAACTGTCAGCCTCAGTGAACTGAAGAGCTACATCTGCCCTGCAAGCTGCAGGATCCCAGAGGCTGCTCTAGAAAATTCAGTAGCATAGATGTATGATATTATTAGAAGAACACTATTAAATAGTTTTTAATGTTGTTAAAACAGCTAATAAGACAAAAGAGATCACATATCAACACATTTCATTTTATTCTGATTTAGTGTACAAACTTGCTATGTATTTAGGACTAAAACTAAGTAAAGGATGAGATGTTTTTAGTGAAAGCTTTTTGTCTTGTTGAAATTCACTATGTAGTACACACAAACTAACAGTTAGAGTATCACATTAACCACTAGTGAAGTAGGACACAAAGGGTAAAACAATGAGGTGTCTATCTGTGAATATGAAAACATTTATCTGTGAAATTATGGTTGTTTTCCTTCAGTGGCTGACTCCTGTTTAGTGCAGCTCTCAAAAAACAAAGTATAGTGATCTGTAAATATACTATGGATATATAGTTTGGTTCTAACAATAAATAACTGCTAGCAGAGCAAATTGTAATTCACTCAAGTCCACTAGACTTTTATTCACTATTTTTTGATCCAGTGAAAAGCCTTAGATTCTTCTTATATAGTATCTGAATAAATTAATCTAATACATTTATAGAAGTGGTGAAACACATAGTACAGCTGCAGTGGTTTGCCAAGTCTTTATTAAAGTGACAACTTCTCACATCATGCAAATGGATCAGAATGCTTACCATCTTTAGCTTAAAAGGCGTGAGGTATTTTGGTTTTCTGGCCACATTAGGAAAGCTGGAAAAGTACTGTCTTTTTTAAGTGGGGCTAATCATTCTCGGATCAGAAGTACAGTGCTTTCCAATGAACTTCAGGAGGAGAAGAAAGGAAAGAAAATCACAGAATCACAAAATATTCTGAGCTGGAAGGGACCCACAAGGATCATCCAGTGCAGCTCTTAAGTGAATGGCCCATGATGGGAACAAACTCCAAGCTTGGTGCTATTTGCACCATGATCTGTCTACATCAATCTAAATAGCCACTCTCAAATTTACCTTGGTTTGGATTTGGTTTTTATCCATTTCAAGACTTGCCCTGTTTGTAGTAGGACTATCTTAAGAACAAAAGTACAAGCTTTGGCATGAGGTTTTGCCCAGCTATGTTATTGATGATGCTAGGAAATGCCTCTGAAAATGGAAAAGGTTGTTGAAATTGCCTGTGAACGTTTTCAGTAGTAGAGGAGCAGTGTTAGATAGAGCAGCACTAACAAGTGGAATTTTTCATCCCAGCTGGTTTTACTCATCAGCCTTTGTTAAATGAAACATTGTGAGCCAGGTTCCTGAAGGGAGTTGCCTTTTGTACATTGAACTCCAAAGTAATCTGTGAAGCAAATTTTGGAATGAAAGCCTCGAAAATGTTCTTGACCTGTTGAAGGAAAAGATTACCGGGAGGCAGTTCTTGAATCTGTTTTCACAGTGTAAGCTTCCTGATAAATAGTGACCTTGAGATCTTTTGTACTGCTGGTTCTGAAAGTCTTTGGTAAGGGTAAAGAACTCAATGGCTTTAGATTTGCAAAAAAGATAATCACCACCTGATTAATTTTAAAAAGCAAATAATTAACTTAGCCTGGGACCTTATATAGGCTGAAAGATTTATAATCCTTAGACCAAACTGCTAGCAGCAGGCGTCTTGAGCATGTATGAACTAAAGTTTGTGTCACAAAATCACTACAAATTTGAATGAAGGAAAGACTTCAACAAGATTGGTTTGCTTATGGAGAAAATTGTCTGAGGAGCTGACCTCATTTTTCACTGAGTGAGGGATGTAGTTATTTAAACATATCTGTCAGGAGGAAAGTATGGAAATGGGTATGTTAACCATTCAATAGCAGACCTGGAAAGAGATGGCTTTGTGCCTATCCCAAGGACTTGGGATTTTCAGAACTTTAGGCATTAGATTCTGTGGTCATGAGCTCTGTGTGATGTAACCTTAAGCCCAAGTAGTTGACAGACAGGAGACATTAAAGTGTTCAAGGCCAGGTTGGATGGGACTTGGAACAACCTGGTCTAGGGGAAGGTGTCCCTGCCCATGCCACCGGGGTGGAACGAGATAAATCTATAAGGTCCCTTCCAAACCTCACCATTCTGTGATATGTCTCTGCTAGTGCTCTGGGGACAGATTGATGGGCTTTTTATTTAATGGTTTACCGTGTGCTCTGTAGCAGCTCTGCCTCGTCAGAGTTTGACGGTGGAGTGTCAGATGTTTCATTGGCACTCGGTAGTTCGGCTAATCTCAGCAGGATTCGTGGGGGTATTAGTGCAGTAAGTGGTTTATTAGAAGAGATAATTAGCACAAAGCAGATAAGGATTTAATAAATAAGGAGACTTGGTCTGCATCACTGAAACCTAGTTACGTGACATGGCAAGTCCCCTTTTTGTGCCTTCTTACCTCTCAGCTCCTGGCTTAATACATCCATCAGCACACATTCAGGATGGGCAAATCCTGTTGAGGAGTGGCCATTTCTGATGAGTACTGCCTGGATGATACCGTGATATAAACAAAAACACTTCAAAAAGCAACACACACACAGGCAGAAGCTTCAGAATCTCCTTCAATGGGAGCTGGCAGGCAGCTGGAACAGATGCAGGCAGCAGAGCAGTGAGCTGGGGAGCAAGGAGGCACTGGGGAAAAGTAAAACTCAGCTGGTCTGTCAAAAGACTCAAGCCACAGTTCTTGGAACTGGCTCCAGGCAGAGAAAGCTTTTTGTTCTATAATCCAGCAGGAAACTGAGCTTTTCTCAGGTGGGAATTTAGACTTGCAGGTGAAAGGAGAAAATAAAACCTATGCATAGCATGAAAAATGTCAGAATCCGAGGCTACATTTAAAGAAATAACGTTGTTTGCTCACTCCAGGCTTACCTACAGACTAGCAGTCAAAAGCTACTTTTAATCAATAAATTTTCATCAAAACAAGTAATATTTTTAGACCTTTTCCATGTTATTAAATATGCAAGAAAATATAAGTCCAGTGCTGCTCACTTGGGAGTGAGTGAGTGAGTGGTTCTGATTGCAGTGGGAAATCTATTGTTGTCCTGTTGCCTCCTGATACCCAGAGCCTTTCCTTGAAATGCATGTGATTTCCCTCACACCTTCCTCAGTCTGCTTAAACTCCTGGAAATTATGTCAGTGTTTATCCAGAAAGGGAACTTTCATTTAAGCACTGTAGGATTACCTTTATATATGTAGCATTAAAACTAATCTAGGAAACTACTGTGCGGAGTAGGTTAGGATTAACTCATGACACACATCTCTTTGCCTACTAGAGGTAGATTTTACCAGGTACTGAGGTAAAATACATCTTCACAGCTTGTTATTCTAGTCATAAATTATAGATTTGTATTACCTTAATTTCCCACAATAGCAAATCACTTTAAAACTCTAGGGAAGATGTCAAGGAAACTGTCATTTCAGTTCAATCACATTTTTGAAAGTAAATACAATTTGTTGCAGAAAATGTTTCTGCAGCAGAAACATTGCAAAAAATGTTTCAGAAACTGCACTGTTTCTCTTATACATTATTTCTCTTATACTTAATACAAAAAATTATCTGATTGGGAATTTTTGCTGTATCATAAAGATATCCTCACATATTAATATTGCTGTTTATTAAACACGGACCACCAGGTAAGGATTTGAAGTCAGGTACACTTCCAGTACAGAGGAAAAAATCATGAAGCACAATCTCCCTCCCCATATTTCCAGTACTGTTGGTACCTATAATTTACCCTGTAACTATTGAGCAAGCTTATGATACCATTAGTGGCCTCAGTGTGTAGAGCAGCCTTCACAGAATCAGAGTAGATCAGGTTGGAAGAGACCACTGTAGGTCATCTGGTCCAACCTCTCTGCTCAAGCAGGGTTATCCTAGAGCACATTGCACAGAATCGCACCCAGATGGTTCTTGGGTATCTCCAGTGAGGGAGACTCCAAACCTCTGTGGGCAACCTGTTCCAGTGCATGACCACCTGCACAGTGAAGAATTTCTTCCTCATATTCAGGTGGAACTTCCTGTGCATCAATTTCTGCTCGTTGCCTCTTGTCCTATTGCTTGGCACTACTGAGAAGAGCCTGGATCCATCCTCTGACATCCTTCCTCTAGATACTGATAGACACTGATGAGGCCCCTTCTCAGTCATCTCCTCTCAAGGCTGAACAGGCCCATTTCCCTCAGCCTTTCCTCACAAAAGAGATGCTTCTGTCCCTCAGTCATCTTTGTCACCCTCTGGTGGAGCTGGACCCACTTCCAGAGCTCCATGGGTCTCTTGTACTGAGGAGCCCAGAAGTGGACAGAGCACTCCAGATGTTCCTCACCAGGGCTGAGTAGAGGGGCAGGATCTCCTCCCTCAGCCTGCTGGCAATGCTTTTCCTAATACAGCCCAGGATCCCATTGGCCTTCTTGTCCACAAGGGCACACTTGTGCTCAGTTACCCATTAAAAAATCCAGTGCATATTGGAAGGGTTAGCAAATTCTTTTAAGCATTTGCTGTCTCTCATGGCAATGTTCTTGACATGTATTTGCTATTACAAGATTCTATTCTGAAATAAAAAATGTGGAAGATTTCCTGTTATCTACACTGTAAAATGTTGCACGCGTAGTGTGAAGGAGTTGAGCTATTTTGATGGCTGTCAGTGATCTGTGGCCAAATTTGCTGGCTTCACATAAGATGGGGGCTCTCAGAAGTATCCATACACCCACATAATTGCCAAAACTTCCTTTACTAGTTGTACATTTTCACTGGACAGGACAGGTCTTACCATGCTGTTGTGCTGTTGACTTGGCATGCCTCTCAGTCCAGGTTTGCTCAGGTTCACTGTGGTCAGAATCAATAAAGCAAAAGATCATCCCAAAAGAGTATTCACTTCAGTGGTGCATTCTAGTTTGTTCTGAGCTGAGGTCTTGAGAAGTCACTTGGGAAGTAGACAATGACTAATCTGGACACTTTCAGCTGGGAAGTTGTTTAGAAAGCTGTTAATTTCTCTCCCTCAGTTGGGTTTCATCCTTTCCAGCGAGACCCAGTAACTGATGGTATGAGTCTATCCAAATATGATTTTTGAGGTCTTGGGCCTTATGTGTTGATATTCTTTATTCAGTCATCTTTCCTGATGTGGAAATTATACCTGCACTCAGTATTTGTTTATGTGTGTCTGTGTGTCAATGTGAAGTGTAGGCAGTCTTTTGTATCAATATGGTGCCATACATGTCCCACTGGTACCTTTTCACTTTTAGTAGAATCACATCAGTTTACTAACTCAAAGTAACCAGTGGCATATTCACTGTTAGTCCAGAAAAGTAGATAAGACATAATCCCTGCACTGTAGGAGGGCAATATACTTACAAAGGGCTTGACCTGTTATCTTTCTGATGTAGCTTTTGTATCATAATAAAAATCACCAGTCTGGAACAGAACAGTTTGACAGAATGACTCAGTAGAGCCACAAAATGACACATGCTAGAAATAAAAAATAAACAAACTGTGCCAGGTCATTGCTATCAAAGCAGGATCCTTTACCTGTTGTTCCTGCTGCTTATGCAGTCAGTGGTAGTGTGGGGGCATCTTTTTGTTGATATGGCATGAAAATTTAATATGGTTTTATTTATTTTCTAAGGTTACACATTGCATCTCAGGACATAACTACAGCAACAGCCACATGCTTCACTTGATGTTTGCAAGCTGGTGATCCCAGCCAGTCCTGTGAACCAGCATGCTCTGTCCTTCTGCTTCAGATCCACTTCCCAGCTTCTGGGCTTCCCTTGTCTCTCAGTGTTTGCAGTCAAGCCCTCCCCTTCTCCATTCATATGGAGCCAGGCACCCCAAAGAAAATCCTCAGATCACGTAGCTTAGTTCTCCCCAGACTTGACTGTGCAGGCAGCAGAGTTGGGAGCTACGTGCAGTGGTCTCCAGGCAGTTCATCCAGCCTAAACTTGTGTTTACTCTGTAAAAGGAATGGCTATTGCATATCAGCTTTAATGCTGGCTGTAGCTGTCTGTGAGTCAAACCTTTGCTTGAAGGCAGCTGTCTTCCAGAAAAGCAAGTAAAACACATTGCAGTGTTCTGTCTGATCTGCCTCTAAACAGAGCTGATGGCATGTCACTGGAAATGATTGTTCAATTATCCAACAGCAGTGCAGAAAAGTGGACTGCATATGCTGAATGGTTTTAGGTGGGAGTATAGCTAGAAGATGCTGAGGAACATGGTTAAGTTTCCTCTTCTGCTTTAGATCAGAGACCATATGTCTCAAACAGACCCCTGAGCTTCTGCCAGGGCACTGACTTGTGCTACCAGGAATTTTGGGTGTAGATAGGACAGGAGGAGGAGTCTATCCAGTTTGCCTTACTTGATACTCGTAATTAAACATTAATTTGCTCAGGAACTTGAATCTGGCACTAGATCTATATTCATAAATTAAGTAGCATCTGAGAACATTTTGGGGCACTGGGACTCCATCTTCTGTCCTGCTGAATTGTAATGCTGAGGATAATAGTATGGATGCTGCCTGTTCTGTGCCAGTTGGCTTCAGTGCCAGGGATGAGCCAAGGCATATTTGATTTCCTAGTATCGACGCAGCCCACCATCCACACTTCTTGCCTCCCTGTAAGAATTCTCTTTTATTTGTTCAATAGCTACTTTGATCCAATATAGAGATATTTAACTGAGTGGAAAAGGGGGCTTGAACATTGTCCCTCTGGAAATAAGGGCAGGGATTTGAATCAAGAATTCCCCTGATTTCTGATAGAGGGTAACCAGTATGTGTTTGCTGGGGCAGTCTGGTCCCATACTGCAGCAATTCAACTTTTTTATAGTGAACTTTGAATGTATAAGTCAGAGATACAGGAAGGATAATGACCCTCCTGTCTGGTGAGAAGGTGTGCCCTTGGGAGAGGAACTCCTGGGCAGTTGTGTCTGCTGTGAAACATGTTCAATAATACATAGAAGATGAGAGCAGACAGAGCATGTAAGTCAGTGTTGAGGTGGTGAGCAATGAGGCTTTGGATTCACACGGGCAGGAGGATGAGGGAATTGCAACTTGGGAGCTTGTGTTCTGCTTGACTGCTTTTATTCTACAACCTCTGAAAAGGGGATTTGCAACATTACTGATCTAACCCAACTTTCTTTAAGCTTTTCAGAAAAAGAATGTTTGTAAAAAGAAGCACAAAGGTTGGCTTACTTGTAAGCCTACAAGTCCAAGGTAGAAATTATTGTAGTGGGGGATGTTTAATTTTTTGAAAAAGAGAAGAAAAAAAGAGATGGGATTTGATCCAGATTGGAGGGGGTTTGACTACTGTATTGCAACACATTATTTGTTTCACTGTGTTAAGTAAATAATATAACAGCAGCCCACACCTCTCCCTTAGAAAGCTGTCTCACAGGCAGCAGCTAATGAACTAGTACTGAAAAAAATCTAATGGGTTCTGCCTTATTATGCCCAAAAAAGGCTCACATGTTGACTTTGAGTAGAATCATCAAGAATTTACTTTGGAGCCAAAATACAAAAAGTTTCTAATAGTTCTCATCTGGTTTGTGTGATTTCTCTAATAATTAAACATTCATAAAAATGTACGATAAGACTTTTCTCAAATGACAAACTATAGCTGTGACATTTTCCAGTTCATTACAAAAAGAGTACATTTTTCTTCCCTTCAGAGAAACTTACTATTGACCAGCATTCACAACAGGGAGAAGGGAAGCCTTTGCTTCCTGACTTCTAGTGTGTTGAAAATGAGAGTTCGCCAGTGCTGCCCTGGAACAGTAGTGCTGTGGCTGAGCAGTGCCAGGGAAGTGGCCTGCCTTGCCCCTCTGGAGTTTCCTGTCTCTCCTGGCTGAAGTCTTTGGGAGTCTGCTTCCATAAGGCACTTAGCATCTCTAAAGGGAGAGCAGAACATCTATCAAACATGGAAAGATCAAGAACTGTGACTCCCTGTGGAGTGACTGTTGGGAGGGAAACAGCTGAATAATGTTGAACATATTCAGATCTCTGACTTCACCTAATGCACACTGTGAAAGCTGTGTTTGTAGTCAAATGCTGATTCATTTTTATGGATGCACAAAAGCTTTTGTGCTTCTGCCTTTAAAGACACTGCTCTGTTAGTTTGAAAGGCAACACTGGTTGCTTCTGCCTTCTCTCAAACAAATACAAACATAAATGTTAATCTGAAGTGTGATTTTGTGTTGTTGAAAAGGCAGGCCTGGTTGTAGAATGTCTTGGGAGGTGGCTTGATGCTTGGTACACTGAAATAACTTAAAAGCTGACAAGGGCATTTAAAAACTCAACTTTAGGGAAAAAAAAAATCAAGATCCCAAAACCTCTGTGATAATTTGTCCCTTTTTGTGTATCAAAAACTAGACATGCTCATGAGTCAGAAACCACTGTGGTTTTGAGGACAAAATCACTGAAACAGCTTACCTCTTCACTTTGAAAGACTCCTTACCACAGTGTCTAAAATAGCCTTTAAATTTCAGTTCATCTGCTTCTCATGGTCTGGGTACATAAAAACTTCCATGATAGCCTTTCCTCAGTGTTCATCCTTGGTAGCTTAGCAGGGCCAAGGCAAGAGCACTGCAATGCTCCCAGAAGATGCTTCTGGCAGATCCCGTGCTGCAGGCAGCACAGAGAGATATTTTGTGCTACATGAAGAATCAAACTACTCCTTCTTCCCAAAGGGATTTCCTCAAATTTTGGTTGTTCTCATGCTCCCAGGAGGACCTTTTTCTGCATTAGCAGGTGGTGATGGATAGAAAATGCAGGTGCTATTTCCTTGAACAGCTCTTGGTGGGAGTAGACTTATCCTAATAAGTGCAATTATTTTTAAAATGAGTGTTACACATTCAGTAGCTGTTATGTGGTGTAAGTGCTTGACATGTGGTGTGGATTTTCTTACGATGGTTCTGTCCTAGCTCAAAAACATGTTGTTGCCTCTAAACAAATCAAATCCCATTTAATTAGCAAAATGCCTTCCACAAAAATTTCTATGATGAGTAGGTTTTTTGTCTCAGCAGCATCAAACTCAGTGGGAAAAATATCTAAGAAGTATTAATTTGTTCTCTGGAAATAGCAGGATTGGGAATGAGCAGACAGACAGCATCAAAGCAGAATAAAATCTCACATACATGCTTGCTGTTTTGTGGAAATGACCTTTCATCTGTCAAAGACAGAAGTCTTCCACTGGGAGATGGAATGTACAAAACATCTTGACAAGACAGCCTGTAAATGCGTGTCTCTAACATAAGCAGAGCTCATATTTTCTATTATTGCTATGTTCCACTCTCTGGGCAGCAATCAGTTCCATTTAAAGATGATTAATGTGAAAGTAATAATGCTTCAAACTTTGTTCTTGTATGTACTGTCAGAGGAAAGACTGTTGACTTTTTTTTTTTTTTTTTTTTTTGGTAGTCTGGTATTGAAATAAAATGAAAGTCTTGTTCCTGTGACACTACTAGTGCTCCTCTTAATTCTGCACTGTCTGAATTTTTCAGGGTTTTGAAGGTATTCCTGTCCCGGACGGCTCAGCGTATTCCATATATGACAGGTGGGAGAGTGATGAGGATGCTGTCTGTTATTCTTCTGGTAGTCTTTTGGTTTCTCATTGGCTGGACTTCTGCAATAACCCAAAATTTGGAGAGAAACATTCCACTCATTGGTCAAGGGCAAACATCTGACCATCTGATCTTCAATATGTGCCTCATAGACCGCTGGGATTACATGATGGCTGTTGGTATGTTAATTTTCTATCCTATCTTTAATTTCTAAAATAAAGCTTTGTTGCCTTTTAATTTTTTCTTCTTTTAGGATATTTTAAAGTTTTGTCAGACTGCCTAATATCATGTGAAAACTTCTACAGCAGTAAAATATCAGCATATATGTTTTTTAAATGGGCTGAGAAGTAAAATAGAATATGCTGACACTTCTGTGACTTTCAAAGGTTTGTAACTTGGATTGTAGTAACAAAATGATGGGTGCTCAAGACATTTAATCTTTGAACACAGAAGGAAGAAGTAGCTCTTCTACTGTTGAAGCTTTTCAATAGTTGTTACTGTTGAAGTAAGAAATTGTGGCTAATTTAATGAAGGCTTTTTGATTTTGCACCACAAAACTTGGCAGAGCTCTTGTGTGAGGAGGGAAAGGACTTCCAAGACCACTCATTCATAACCTTACAGAAATTTGTATCAAAGTACAGTAAATAGGAAATGAACATCAAATACACCAACTTGGTGTGTTTGTTAGATACACTTTCAGTGCATGGAATAGGCAGGAGCTAAAAAATTACACCCTGCAGGAGTCATATATAAGAGAGAAAGGATTCGTTTTTGTTTCCTTAACTCCGTAACAGTGGGCTCCCCATGCCAGGGTTCAGCTAAACAGTGTAAAATGTGCTTTCTCCCAGGGCCTCTCAGCTTCAGTGCTTCTTGTAGAGCCCAGGCTAGCCCCTCACTGTCTCAAATACATCAGTGTTTTGAAATCTGAAATAAATTCCTACTTTTTTGCCCTTTCCCTGCTTCTCCCATGGACATCACACTGACAGAGCTCTGCTACTGAGGACTGGGGAGAGATAATGATGGCTTCTCCACTTGAGAGTGCAGATGAGATGGACGGAAGTGTTTTCTCTGAGACTGGTGTACAGAAAGTCAGAGTATGACAACACACTGCTGCCAGCTTCACTGGGGAGCTTCCATAGCTCCAAGGTGCCCTTGTGCTCTGCTTTTCTCTCTTTTGTGTAAGATCTCAAAGGCACTCAGGCACAGGGGTACCCCATCTGTCAGTATGGTCACTGGTAAACCATGCAGAGAGGAGTAGAAAGGAGCATGTTTTGAAATGAGTCTCAATTTGGGTCAGTTTGGAGGGTGTATTTTGCAGTAATGGAATAGTAGTCTTGACAGAGATGTTGTAAAATTACCAAAAAAATAATTAAATGTGAAGCACGTGATGATGTCATCTTACCCATTTTGGATCAAAGTTTTGGTGCATTTGACAGTGTAGTTTTATTCATATTTTGATAGTGGTTGTTTTTGCATAATGGCAACAAATGTTTTTATTCTCTGGATTTTATAATTCTGGTGGTGTAGTGATTAACAATTCAGATCTTAATACCCAATTATGATCAATTGTCTCTTTTGGCAAGTAAGTTGCTGCCTGCCTAGTTTTGAAAAAAATAAGGATTGTTTTTTTAAGGTATGTTTACATTTAGAGGAGTTTTTAATGTTTTGCAAAATACACTCAGGGGTAGTAGAAGCAAAGTCAGCTCTCGAGCCTGGAAAATTGGGCAGAATTTCTTTTGTTCAGTCATTTTGTCTTCTTACCCACACTACCTCATAAACAGAATTATGCAACTCCTCAGTAAACTATGCAGTCATATTAGTGGTACCAGGAGAAGTACACCTACAAGATTGTAGTAACATATGTGTATGTGTATATTTGTACGTGTGTGTGTGCACATGTGCCTTAAAGACTTTTATTGCCAGTAGCAGCCTGAAAAGCTTACAGTCAATAGGAACTAGTCCCAAAGTTAGGTACTTCATCTCAGAAATGTGTCAGAAGCCTTGCAAAATATAATATGTAATAAATTAATTGATAGATTCTGCTATTTGATTTCAAATGCTAAAATAAAAATGGTGGATGGTAATTTATTACAGCCTTGTTATTTCATTTAATTTAGTCAGGCACAGTATTTTATATAAATCTAGTGAGTGCTTTGCAAAATATTCTGTCACTTGTAGCCCTTGCTGGAATACCTCCCTATTTCACTTGGCTGTCAACACTTCACTGAAATGCAGACAGGGAATTTTCAAGGTCACAGATTAGTGAAGTGAGAATTAACAAGGCTCTGCTAGAAAGTCATAATGAGATGAATCCTTTATGCTACCAGAGATTATTGGAATTGGGATTTATGAAGCATTTTCCATACTAATCATGCTACTTAGACTCTATCTCCGGAGACTTTTATTGCTGTGAATGTTTTATATTTACATTTCCATTAAGTTTAAGAGGATGGTCTCTGTGAGAGAAGTAGGGACTTAGACACAATGGTTATCACAATTTCTAGCATTTCCTCTGTACTCTGTGGTATGCTGATGAGAAAAATTAGCATTCAGTAAATCTTATTTTATCTACATAATGTAATGTAAGTTAGTATGTATTTTCCTTAGGGTTGGATACTTGTGAGTAGCTTATTTGTTACTTGCCTCTATTCTTTTATTTCCTTTGTGTCAGTTTCTGCATCCCTTTCAAGGTCAGGGCATCTGTCTCATTGAAAAGCCATGGCATGGTTGACAACCTGAGATTGCAGAGAAAGACCTGAGGCCTTGAAAATACTCACCCACAAAGCCTTTTTCCAATGGGCTGAATATATTCTATACCTCTACCTGTCACTGTCAGATTTTGACTTAGAAAAAACCACCAAGTGATAAACTTCTGGTACCTAAGGGCTTGCAGTGCTGCAAATCAAACTGTTATTCTTTATCCTGAGGGGAAAACATCCCGTAAGTGTAACAGATATTGGCACAAGATTTAAAAGAGCTTCCCCAAAACTGGAATAAGAGACAATATAATAGGTTTAATGAATGAAGCCCCAGGGAGGAGACAAAGGCAGGCAGAGAGATAAAGACACATGCACAAGCACAAACAAAAAGCAGAGGTGAAGTCTTGACAGGTGGATGTTCCTGACTTCAGCAGGGCCAGTTTCACCCCGAATGGATAGGGTAGTTTTTAAAAATCCCCCATGTGTTCTGTGTGTGTTTTTCAGTTTTTATGTAAACCAGAAGTGAATGACAGATATTAACTGAGAACAAGGGAGATGTTTTTCCCCTGCACCTCTTTGGTTTCTGGCTGGCAGGAGCAGTGCTGCTCCACTGCACTGAGCTGCTACCATGGCCCATGGATCCATAGGTCACGCTTTGGGTCTTGGGCATTGGGAGGGTTTCAAATATGAAACTTCCTCATATTTACTGCATGCTCTCTACCAGGAAAAAACTACTATTTTGGACTGTTCCCAGAAGAAATCCCTCCCACTCTTCATTTGCTGATATTTAACATACATAATCTTTGCATTTAAGGAGGGCGTGAGGTGCCAGGACAGGCTTTGACAAAGTGGGCATCAAGAGTGTCTGTACAGTTTTGAGCTAGGGCATTGCAATACATCCTTATGAGGCCCTTTATTATATTTTCTACACGGCCTCTGCTGCATTCAGTGAATGAGTGATTATTATTTCTTTTTGTTGTCACCATTTGATGTGGCCCTATGCCGTATTTGGGATGTGTTGTTCAGAGCACGCAGTGAATAAAGAACTGTTCGTTTCCAAATGGACATTTTTAAACATGTTCCCCTTAGCATCAATGTACAAAGATTAAAGCCAGAATTACCCATTTTCAGTGTCAGTCTTGAGACATCGAGGGACTGGTTTTTCAGAGTACTGTTTATAGCCTCCTCTGTGGAGAGCAGAACCAGGAGATGCTTAGAATTCAGCACTGGTGTGGATCTGGCTTCATTTCTCACATTAGATACTCAAAAAATGTATCATGTAAAAATAGTGATCACTTGTGAAAAGCTTATTCTAAGTGATAAGGCCAGGGCTGGATAAAATGTTTGCAGCAGAAATGGGAACAGTGTTTGACAAGGTACCTTCAGGTCTGTCCCTTTTCTGCTTGTAAACCACTCCTCCTGCCACCATGCCCGTCTCCTCCGTAGTCCTTCCACAGTCTGCATCACCGGCGCTGTGCACAGTTTGTGTCACTCATCACTAGGGTAAGGTAAATCTGGAAGAGTATGAGGGACAGCACCAAAGATGGGGAGTGCTGCTGGAACCCGCAGGTTTTGCAGTTTGAGTTGCATTACCCCCTGCAGCAATGGTGCTTTTTCTTGTTACCTGCTACATGATAAGTGACATCCCATACCATTTACTTGGGCATGATTTCTATGAAATATTTCTGCTCAGGAAACCATGTTCTGTTGCCTGGGCTGTGTGTTTATGTATTGCCATATTTGAATATGGCATTATTGAATGCCATATTTAGTTGCTTCTGCAAGTCACCAGTGGTTTGGGAGAGGCTGGAAGGTGATCTGACTTCCTCTTTTCTTTGCACCACTCTTTTTGGAGTCCACTAGTGGTACTGCTCCAAATCTTTCCAGCACTTCAAGTACTTTGAGCACCATTGGCATTTGCTTGCACCCTCTTTAAGATGTGAGAGAAGAGACCCCACACTCAGCCAGTTTTCAGCTGATCCTGTTTCCCTCTTTCATCCACACACAAGTGAAGAGGATGATGGGGCACATGGAGACAAGAAGAGTGTCCAACTGACTTTAGGGACAACAGTGAGCTGTGGAAGTCATGAGGCAGTACAGCACATCTGTCTAGAGGAATTTAAAAATTCTTGAGTATAAGGGCTAAAAGAAGTGCAGAAATGAGAGGAGCTCCTAGAGACCTAAGACTGGCATGTGTTTAGTGCACTGAGACTCCCAGGTCTGTTGCTCACACTCAACTCAGTGGAGCACTGCCAGCAAAAGGCATCTCTAGGGCACCCTGAAGCCATGGGACCCACAGGCCATGGTCTGCATGTCCCTTGCACTGCTGTGAGTCAACCTGCAAGGCAATCTTGTGGCAGCGTGGGGGACAGAGTATGCTGTGCCTCCCACCAGCCCAAGCACCCTACTCTTCTTTCTCAGCCTTCACAGCCACAGGCCATGGAAGTTGTGGTAGGAAAAAAAGTCTGAATCTGGCACCATCAATCCTTTCACCACAAATAGGTCTCTTTATTGCTGTGCATAGCTAATTAAAATGATGCTGAGATATGGTGGGAGAGACAGATAAACCTCTGGTAATTTATAATTTGCTAGGAATAACTCAACACTAAAGACTGGTAATCACAGTTCATTGAAATATATGAAAATCCTTTCAGTTGAAGAAAAAAGCTTCTCCTATGACATGGTGCAACTCTCCAGGTGGGAGATTGGACAAAGCGATGCAGGAAGAGATTGCGTTGGCTGGCAACACAGGAGCAATTGAGGACACAATTTTTTTCCAGTTTTAAAATGGTGCATGCTCAGCTCCAGCTGGCACCCTGAGTGAATGAACGGATGGGAGAGCCGTGCTTTCAGATCCACAGCTCACTTCATTTCCGAAAACAGGATTTAAAATGTAGTGAAGTGTGGTAGAGAAATAGATGAGTTGTCGTAGCTGTGTTATGGATGTAAGTAGAGTGGTAATCAGTAATTTCAGTTTAAAACCTGGGGGGGGAAATGGTATAACTGTTGAAACAGTACTGTTTTACCAACAGTGTAGAGTTCAGAATACCAATTGAACTTAGCCAAGTCACAGCTTTAAGGTCACCATCTCTGGGGAGCAGTGGAGAGGTACAATGGATTGTTGAAAACCACCTTGAAGGCACTGGGTGGGGGATCTTTCAAATCTGGGAGCAGAATTTAGCAAAGGCCACCTGGTTAGTTAACAGCAGGGGTTCCACCAGCCTATCAGGCCCTGCCCAATCTGAGCCCCTGCATACAGTAGATGGAGACAAAGTCCCAGTGGTACATGTCAGAGGACTGTTAGGAAAGACAGTTTGGCTCAATTGTGCCTTGAGTACAGACAAACCCATCCGTGGGGTTGTCTTTGCTCAGGGACCAGGGTGTACCTGGTTTTGGCCTATGATGGTGCTTTTTAAAGAAGTGAGTGTGGTCAGGCATAAAGCTTCATACAGAATCATGAAAATGGGCTTTAATCTTTCAGGGCTGTCTTCTTTTTGCAAGTATCTTCTGGACAGCAGAGCCCAAGCGAGCACAGGAATGGGTGTCCTGGCACCAGGGATCCCATAGCCATCTTCACCAAGGGGCTGGCATGAAGAAGAGAAGGAAGAAAAAGGCATTTCTGCCAGGGTAGGAAGGTTGAGAACCAGTTTATTCAACAGGGTTATTTCAACCAGGACAGTCTGAAATAATTCACTTTCCTCTCCTGACCATGGCAGGAAAGAAACACACAGTTTAGGACTTAAGCTCTTCACAAATACGGGTAAATTTATTTTCACTGTTGTTCTGCAATGGCAAGGTGGCATTATCCCCATTTTACACTGACAGAGCTGAGGCACAGTGAGATTAGGGTTATATGGTCCATTTAATATGGTTGTCCATGTTGCAATGCCTTTGGCACACAGAGCTTAGTTAAATACATTTGCAACATTTGTATGGTCTCACTGGCTACAAATACAGCCCTGCATGCTTTTTTTTGTTGCAAATCGCAGCAAAAAAGCGTATTTGGCACTCAAATAGCAAGAAAAATGCTCTTACCTCTGCAAAAAATGATCACCTCTGCAAAGTTTGGATTGAATGGGGACCTGAAGTGGGGGCTTCTTTATATTCATAGGGGCTTGGGGCACAAACAGAGTTAGAAGTCAGTTGTGCATGTGTGCTAGACCACTTTCCCCCCTTGCAGTCTTTTCCTGTCATTCACTAGACATCTAAATGTCATTAGCAACAAATTGCAGAGCTTTCTTCATTAGGCAGCTTGATTAGATGAAGTACAGACATCTGCATAGCAGGAGTGAAAGCAGCGATGGATTAACTTGGGGATTTCCTTCTGCTGGGAGCAACACAAACCACTGCATGTTTAGCAAAACCTAGAAAATATATCAGCCCAGATCTTTTGAGAAAGTTTGATTAAGTCAATAACAACCCTGAGTCCATCCTTTTCTATAAAGCAGACACATACCACAAACTGTGAACATATTTCGTTGTCCTTCATTATCAGAAAATGCAGAATATGAGTAGTGGCCTAAAAAGATCTCAAGTGAGCAGACATGGCACACTCTTCCTTTGACAGACCAGTGGCATCAGGCCAGTCTGGCCCTGTGTATTGGATGATCAAGCTAAGTGCTCCAAACTGCTTCATTTTCTAAAAACATAATCAGCATCATGAAGACAAGGAAGAATCCTGATTTTTAAACACCAAAGAATATACTAAGCAAGTTGATTAGATAAGGCAAAGACCAGATAAAAGGTTCTGTGGATAAGAAGTAGGTAGTGACTAAGAAGAGAGATATTTAAAGACTAGTTCATTTGTGCACATGACATATTGAGGTCACTTTACATTTTCATCTCCTACCTTCCATTCATATCTGCATCCATTTATACCTTTAAAGCAACTGTGCCTTTTCTTAACCTCTTATCTATCAGAGATTTTCTCCCAAAATCTGAATGCCTGTTTTGGACAATTTTAGAGTAACTACTGCAAGTTTTTGTCAGAGCTCCTTTATGTTTTATTGTTTTGACTCTGCATTTTCTGTCAGAGAACAGCTGACAGCTCTCTCTCCTAGGAATTTCATAACTTTTCAGAAAGGGAAAGGAAGGTTTTCTTGGCTTTATGCTTAATATGTAAAATGGGATAATTTATAAGCCTTGTGCTAAATCATAGGAACAAGATCATGTGTTTTGAGCTTTGAGTTTGCTCTTGCCAGGTATGCAGAGATGCTAAGATACTCCTTTTGTAGCCAGGAAGTTACTTTTCTACACCAGATTTTAGTGGAAAATTATTTAGCAAGCCAAATAGAGATTTCATTTCACATTTCAGAGGTTTTGACCATTAAAGATATTTGGTGCAAAACAATCATTAGTGTCCTATAAACAACATAATCAGAGATAAATTGTACATTAGAACCTTGCTGCATAGTGGCCAGATGTACTCAGTTATCTATCTGTCTATCTATCTATCTGTTGTTATAGCTATCGTTATCTTTGTTTTTCATTGGAGTAATAAATACTTACTTATAATAATAAATATGTTACCTTACTTTATATTGTGAAAATAAAAAGGCCATGTAGGAAAACAATACAACAAAAATTTATAACACTTTCAGATTTTTGTTGCAAATTTCACTAATAGTCTGTAGCTAATTATAGGAACTTGACTTTCTTCCCAAACACAGCTTTTACATGATACATTTAAGCTGCTTAATTAGGGGTTTAGATAATAAATTAGTTTTCTATCACTCTGTTTTGTTTTGTCATTGCTAATGAAATTATTGCAATGGTGGACTTAGCAAGTAAAGGAACTGTTATTTTACCTTATGTTTTAAGAGCTCTTCCCTATTTGTGTTCCATACTAGATGTCACAGTAATTACTATCTGCAGACAGGAATGCCAACTCTGCTCTAAATGTAAAGGTTTTCTAATAGCATTATACATTGAATGGTACAAACTACTGTTATGCTCCAGTATATTAATACTTTGAAATTGCCTCTCATCTTAAGAACTCCTTGTAGCTATGACTGTGAAACCGAAAACTGAAATTTTCAGAATTAATCAGATCTGGAGATCAGATGCTACCTGTCTTCCTACTTAGCCCAGCTAATTTAAATGTTTGGGATGTAAAGGGGTTTTTTGGTTTGTTTGTTTGGGGGTTTTGTGGTTTTTTTATTTTTTTTTTAATGGAAGTATGGCTTTTTCATTAAAAAAAAAAAAATTCCCCAAAACCCACTAATTCTCGTAAATCTTCAAAATTACAGAAATTTTATTTTTTCTTCAAAAATAAGCAAAATTTGACCCTCGCACTTTAGTTCAAGTAAGAATACCTTCAGCATGTGAAATTTTACATGGGTATTTTTATTCCTTTGAAAGCCAAACCTTTTCAAACTCTCAGCCTCTGTTAGCACTTCTAAGTTATCTTTTCAGTCAAGAAGAGACTTGGGGCTCTTCTTGCTTCAGCTGAGAAAGAGGGAGAAGAGCAGACCATGGGTAGTTTTGTGGAGTGTGTCTGTTATTTCACAATTAGCTCATCTATTCACTTCTGCTGCTTATGTTGAGGGGCAGCGGAAATTTGGATGAAAGGCAAAACGTGAGGAAATAGCCATTGTCTGGCATGTTAGAGGAACCTGCTGAACAGTGTTAGTATGAAGGATTTCCATAGAAGATAGGACAGTAAGATAGAGTCATTCTAACAATTTTCTGCTTTTCAATTTCTTCTAAATCATTATGGAGCAATTAAAGCAATAAATTACAGTCATTTGAAGAGCAATACATTTCAGTGCCATGATTCTGCATTTGTGAGGCAACTACCTAAAGAGAGAAACCCAAACTGCTAAGATTTGTAAAAACTCTTATTATTTCAGTGAAGCCAAATTTGTATTGCACTTGGTCAGGAAAGACTTCAGGATCTAGATGGCTTGGAAAATCATTCTGTGCAGGCGTTTTCAAGAAACCAGAATGATAGACTTCATCTCTAGCATAGCTAATTTTCTAGGCATTAAATGAAAGTAGTGGCCAGTTTGCCCAAGTGCATGAGTAATTTGGGAAAAACATACCTTAATGTGTACTTTTGTTGAGCTCAAAACCAGGCTGGGGCACATAGTCTTGAAAGATTCCTACCAAGCATTTTTTCATTTTGACACTCAGTAAGGCCTCAATTCATACTATTACTTAGTCAAAAGATCAAAAAGTTTATTATTGCTAGGATTTGGTGAGGAAGAACACAAAACCAGCAGTATGGATGGATTATGCCCCTTCAGATGTTCGGGTTTATGTAACTGGTAAGGCTGCTAAGTCTATGAAAGATGTGTTCTAGTAGAAGTTATGATCTTGGAGCTAGGACATCTGTTTTTCATTAAGAAACGTGCAAAGTGTTGTTCAGAGTTCGAACTGAACTCTTATCATAGCACAGAGAGATCTATGTAACTGAATTGCATTTTATCCAGACTTATCTCTTACTGATTTTAACTGGAATTATTAGCAAAATTAGAAGTTTCAAAATGGTATAGCAATATATTATAGGTAAGTTACAGCAGTCGTGGACTATTAAAAGTGGAGGAACTAGAGAACCTGTTCAAATGAGATAGCCAGTGCTGATGTTATATTTTAGTCTGTTGTTAATGGTGGGGTTCACAAGCATTTGTGTCATTATTGAAACCAGACCAGTAATTATTTGCTGATCACTTCCACAGGGTGATGTCACTGATCACCAGGTTTAGTTACAGTATAGAAAAATTATTGGCAAAAATAAGTCTGAAAAAAAATTAATGTTCTATTCTACTTCATTTAATTGTAGTTTTTATTACAAAAATTCAACGAGACAAAAGCAGTGTGTGAGTAACAATGGGATCGCAGTTTCTGAAGCTGGTCTGGAGCAGTGCTGGCATTGCAGGGGGCTAATATGGAACTGCACATTGCTGGGTGACACTCAAAACACTTCCAGCCATTGTCAACCCAACTGCAAGGCAAGAGGGACTGGTACCAGCTCTATTCATAACTACATGGCAGAGCTGTAGGGGTTTTTTTCTGTGAGTTTTTTCAAGGTGGTTAGGAAATCACTCACATCAGACTGTCCACTGGAAGCTGAAGTCAGCATACTGCTGGGTGCAGATGAGCTAGCTCCAACTGAATAGTTTAGGCTGATCCATACACTCTACTTTTTCTCCTTTCTTCCTTTACGCATTTTTCTCCTAACAGAAACACATCATTTGTTTTAATTGAATTAGACCCTCAGAAGTGACTCATCATATTATGAATACCAGCAGAATTAACTATCATGAACAGAGGAATTTTTTAAGCACAAAATATATTGTTTTATCTAAGTTATAAACCTTTGAAATGAAAGTGTGGTCTTAAAAAGCATATAGTCTGGTAGTAGCACTGTATCTGCCTCTGTAACAAGAACCAGAGCTACAATTAAAAATACTTGTTATCTGAAGTGATGTCAGACTTCTGCAGTACCAATTATAGAAGCAAGCAAGGTATTTTTAGACATTGTCTCAAAGTTTGTCAGTTGAAATCTGAAATACTTTGAATGCAAAGGTTCCTGATCTGGAAAAAGATGTGCAAAATTAAAACCAAATATATCATGTACAGTGACAATATCCGAAAGAGTTTGAATGCCTATGTGTGTACATATATACATGTGTATTGTCTTTGTGTAAATACAGAATACACATACAGAAGATACTGTAGTGCTTCAAATTTCCTTCCATCTATAAAACTAATTGCAAATTATTTCTTTCTGTTCTTCTCACAGCTGAATTTTTATTCCTCTTGTGGGGTGTTTATCTCTGCTATGCAGTGCGGACAGTCCCATCAGCATTTCATGAGCCACGTTATATGGCTGTTGCAGTTCACAATGAGCTCATTATCTCTGCTATATTCCATACAATTAGGCAAGTGATCTGTAGATCTAGTAATTAACCATTTATCTTTCAGGTTTCATATGGTACAACTTAGAGTGGTTGAATGGAATAGGATGCATAATGAAAGGTCTTATAAATATTTGTTTCCACAAATTAAGTGATTACTAAACTTAAAACTATTCCCATGGGATTCAAGAATATGAAATTGTATAATTAGGGTTTTTTTCAGTAAAGTTAGGTGATATTTTCTTGGATCAAAGTTCAGTATATATAATAAATTAGATACAGCAAAACAACTGTCTGTCTTCAGTCATCTACATACTGCCCACTGTTTTGAATCCCTAGAAAAAAAACAGGTAAGACTGTTGGTTTTTATGAACTTTTGCTGGTGTGTAACAGATTGGTGAGCTGCAGCTACATGTTAAGATTATTGTACTGGTTTGAGCATGAACCATATTGTTTTATATGCTGAAACAAAAGAAATTGTTATGCATAGGATGCTGTATCAGTAATATAAAGCCCATGTTTCTTCTAAAATCTATAATGAGCTCTACATTTCATACTTGTAAATTATTTGGTTAGTAACAAATAAATAAGGGTCTTTGCTAGAGCTACATGAAAATTTACCAAATCTGACTTTCCCACAGAGTACCCTGTAAAAATGAATTGGTCCTAGAAAATGCAAAAGAGCAAGAAAGCATGAGTCCCTTAAGACTTTCTTCTGACAGTCTCACACCTTCTTTTGCCTCCTAACAGACCTTATCTACTAAGTTTTTCTTTGGTTTTTTTTACATTGCTTCATTGACAGTCTTCAAATACTCTTCTCAGTTCCTTGGTCTGTCTTGGCACTAGCATTTCTCCCTGTCTTCTTGATTTCTGCTTTTGTGTTTTTTCTGAGTAAACATTAGCAAAGCAAATCCTTCATCTCTGCTCCTTCTGGTGCTCTTTTCTCTTGTAGTTGTTACACAGTTCACTGGCTTGCAGTTTTTTTCCCTTCCCCTTCTCTTAACCCTGTATCTCCACATCCACATACTCTCAAAATCTACACTCCCTAACACAAATATCTGCAAAGTTATTGTTTAAAATCTTTATTTGATGGAAACATTTTTCTTTTAATTCCTGATAGATGTAAAATTCACTTAAAATACTTCTGAGTTTATTATAACCAATATGACAGCTTCTCAGTCAATTTTTCCCCCATTAATTCATATTCCTAAACTGTGTGTTGAGCCGTGTTAGAAGATACAGTTCAGAGCTATTTTGTGGGCTGCAAGTTTGTTTTTTTAAACAACAGAACAGGAGGCAAATAATCTTGGAGGAAAGGGGAAAATGTGGCATTTTAATACATGCCTTATGAAGGAGACACAATGGGATTTAAGTCTTTCAGTTTGTCTTATTGACAATCCTGTGTCTGCACCCTAAGGTCTGCTGATCTTATTCTTCCTTACTTTCTTTTTTTTAAATGTACATTTTGTATTGATTCTTTGCCATCGGTCTGATCTATGCTGGTTTGTTGAGAAAATATTGTGTAGTGTTTATAGATAAGGTTGAATAAATGCACATGATCCCTCCTGAGATTATGTCCATTTGTGCATGCACAACTCTTAATCCATTTCCTTATTACTGGGGGTTTTTTTTGCTCCCATCTTCCCTGCCCAATTCTGGATGCAACTGAAAGGGAGGAAATATATAACTTAGATTTATATGACATACCTGAGTTGTCATGAAGTTTGAAGTACTGGAGCCTTGAAGGACACCTGCAAGGCAGCCATCCAGTCTGAAAACTCCCAAAGGTCATAGAAGACTGATGTGAGCACTAAATAAAACCTTGAACTGTTTGCATTTTGGTTTGCTTTCAAAATACTCCCATTTCAGAAACAGAGGATTCTGGATTATCTTCTGATCAGGGTAGTATTAAATTCCTGCATTGCTTTTTCTTATATTACTGAGAAACCCAAAATTTATGTGGAAAAAATCTCATTCAAATAGAAATCCTGTACTTGCTAGAGCTGAAGGGCTACTGCAAACGTGAGTTTGCTTTCAGAGGCATGGTATGGCATGTATACCTTAATCAGTCAAGGTCTCAAGCATAAAAAGCCTTCACAGAATCTGAGGATTGGATCTGTTTAACCAAATTCAGTGGCCATCAAGATGTGGGGGTCGGGGCAGTCACACAACACCTGGCTGGCCACAGGGGCCAGGACAGGTCCAACACACACAGCCTGCTCCTGCTCCTGCTCCTGCTCCTGCTCCTCCTTTGCAGCTGGGCCTGGGCTGAGACCTTGGGTCTTCCCAGGGCGGTCATGCACGTGCAGCCTGAGGTTTGCTCATCAGTTGCACATGCACACATGCACCGTGGAGAGAGTGGTATCACACACATCAGAAGGATTTAATGACAACATAGGAGACATGTCAGGGGCAGGGCTCAGTGACAACTTGCTTACCTGTCACTAGCCATTTTATCCTCCCCTTCTTTCAGTACTTGTTTTTCCCCCACCTACCTTGTCCCGTATCTGTCCCAGTCCTTGTCTTTTTCCAAATAAACAACCCACCCTCATTATTTTTTTCCGACTGGTCACAGTTTTGCTACATCTGTACTCAAATTTGGCATTTGTAATGCCATTAGTTAGGTAATTACAATCTTATCTGCTGTTACTAATATTGTTACATCAGTGCCACTGACCTTGCAAGTTCTGCTCCCTCAAAGGTCCTTCAATTACTTGTGAGGTTTGGCCATCTTTCAAATGACTCCCTATTAACCACCAGTGAAATCTTCCCATCCCTTACAGCACTGTCTGTAACTTTTATTCACTTTTTGCTCTGTTATTTGTTACATCCATTGCTCCTGCATGTCATCTTCATCAGTTCAGTTGTGTTCAGTTTGCTAAATCTCAGGCCTGAGCCTCCTCATATTCCTGCACAACCCAAAGCAATATCTCTCTAAGAATTAATTGGAATATTTTGTTATGTTCATAAAACATTGCCTTTACAAAGTATGAAACAAGTAATTATGACTGTATTATTGCAGCATGTAAGCAAGTGTTTCATGCCAGACTATTTCTGTTAACAAAAGCTTCTTCAAAATGTGCATCTGTGAACTTGGATAAGTTGCAAATGTCATTTCTATCTGAATGATTTTTGTAAACCTGGAAATTGCAAGCCAGCAGTACATCCATCCATCCATTGCATTGCTTATTGCTTCTGTCTTTGGGAGCTCACTACAGCAGACAAGCCAAGCATGCTTCAGGTTTAACTGCACTGCTTGTTCTACCACTCCTTTAGAAAGCTCAGCAAGGAACTGTTTTGTTTGAGAAGTTCAGCCACTCATTTCCAAGCATTCACAGGTTCCTGGGCCCTGCAGCAGCGAGCTGGGTGGTCCTGCAATAAAGACCATTTCTCTGCTCCCTGCTGAAATGCATTTCAGTTCAGTTCTCCCTTGGATGGCTTATCAGCTGTATTCGGTAGCTGTGATCTGTGGACATCCTGTGTTTATAAAGTGCACTGCAATTCATCATAGTACATGTGCTTACTTAACCTAAATCCATCCCTTCAGCTCCTTAATGTATGTAAGCTGCCATAACTCAGACCAAAGAAACTGTGACAATATACACAAAAGAAAAAGACAGCTCAATAGAGTGAGAAAGATGGAATAAGCAGTATAATTTAAGGCCTGTTGTTTCTTTTTATATTTTGGTTTGTTGATTCTTTTTTTCAGAGTTGTTTTGAAATTGTAGTATATAGGGAAAGCATATGAATGCAATTTTTAGTCCATATGAAAGCAGTAGAGAAAAAAATCTGTTTGGCCATTCACTGAAAAGAAACTTAAGGAATACTGAAGATATTAAATCTAATGCACTGGAGAAATGCAGTGAATTGCAACCCTGAATTCTATTTTCAGATTCATTCTTGCTTCAAGACTTCAGTCTGACTGGATGCTGATGCTGTTCTTTGCACACACACATTTGACTGTGACCGTCACTGTTGGGCTACTTCTGATCCCTAAGGTATTTGAGTCTGCTGTCTCTTTTCTTTTGCCAAGACTGAGGAAGATAAATGTTATCATGCAGAAGCAATTCTGTGTGAATCTAGCAAGCAGCTGATAGAAAAAGAGGCTGTAAATTCTGGCTACTTTACCTTAAAAGCTGTATTTTTTTTTTTTTTATTTTAAAAAAGTATACGTTTTCAGTTTCTTTCTGAAAATTCCAGGAGTTTGAAGTACTTAAAATGTTGATGTGATTAATACAAGAAGGAAAGAATCCTGCCTAACTACACTTTCATTTTTAGGTATTTGTCTGACCGTGCTGCTGCCAGTTAGCTGAGATCAGACAAAGAATTTAGGCAAGGGCATAGAAACACTGGAATCAGGAGGCTGGACTAGCCCTGAGAAAGGGAGGTAGGGATTTAAATTAGGCAGTTCCAGGCTGAAAAAGGAGAGCCCTCTGCAAGTCAGAGCCTGGGACAGAGAGAAGCTGCATGCAGGGAGGAGGCTTGGCCATGACAGGGAGGCAGGAGCAGTGCTGGGTGCCAGGATAGGTGGGTGGGGACACAGGGAGGTGGGGATGGCAGGAGTCAGGGAAGAGCAGAGGAAGGCCCCGAGCTGCAGCCTGGACGCCTCCCGTGGGGTGCTGGGCACAAAACCCCAGTGTTGTCTCACCTAGGGCAGGAGATCTGCAGGGCTCCACCTGTCCCTAGCAACAGTCCCCAGGAATGGAATGGAACTTCCTTCTTAGGACAGTACCCCAGCAAAATGAATGGCTTTCTAATGGCTTTTGAAATGACTAATCATATTAATCAAAAGCTCAAGAGTCAAAATAGCAGTAAAGGTGAAAGCTACACATGAAGAAAGAGCATTAAGCAGTTCAGGTTGATAGAATTTTCAGGTTAATGAAGCTGCTATTCCTGCCTTTTTCCTGTGTGTCAGAACAGGGTATGCTGATGACTGTCAAATAAATGTGCATTGAACAGTTGTAACAAAGGACTCATTGATGCAGCCTTAATACTGCATAACCTTGTTTTATTTTAAATTACTTTTTTGGTCTTTAGCAATGGTCTTATATTTTCTATTTATGTTCATGTACTTTTTTACATATCTTCAGAGGTATCTTTCTAAACTAGCCTAGAAAATTTGTTGACCTTTCAGAGGCTGACTCATAACTACTGATCAGCATTTTCATTTTTAGCTTATTATCTGTGTTACACTGCACAGACTTTTCTTTCAACACACCAAAGAATTCAGAGAATTAAGATTCACAAGGTTTAGTTCTGTTCATAAAGTCCTGAAGACAGATGACTGTGTGGACAACAGTAACTTCAGATGAGTGAATCAATATGAACAAAACAATAATGACAACCTCACTCCAACTCCTGATTCAAGGATTTTTCAAAACATAGAAGAAAAAATTGTCTACTTTTTCATTAGTTTCTTTCTTTCTTTCTTTCTTTTCTCCTCTTTTTTCCCCCCACCTTATGTCTTCCTTTTAAGGGTTAGGATCTAAAATGGGAGAATTGCTTTTTGCAGGATTATTAAGATGTATGTAGTGTAAAATAGTGTATTACCATTTTAGCAGCCTAATTGGAAATACTGTCTGAAACTCTATTTTCATGCCAGCTTAATTGAAATGCCATTTAATGAGGTTCAAACGAGCATCAAAATAAGTAGGAATTTTTTTTCCTTATGCACATCTCTTAAGATTTATCAAGTTAAGCCATCATTAATAAGACTTCCTTGCATACAATACTCAGACTCTGTAGGACACTACTTTAGCCAGTGAAGCTTACAGTAATGCTTTGAGTTTGAGAATCACATGAAATCTATAGAAGGATCATTGTACCATAAAAACTGTTGTAAGCTCTTACACTGATGTTGAAGTAAATTTTTGAATTTTTACACTCATGGCAACGTATTTTTTATGAATACTTATTGCAGTTTTCACATTCAAGCAATAACCCAAGAGATGATATAGCTACAGAAGCTTATGAAGATGAGCTTGATATGGGTCGTTCTGGATCCTATCTGAACAGCAGTATCAACTCAGCATGGAGTGAACATAGTTTGGATCCTGAAGATATTCGGGTACATGTAACTCATTTAAATAGCAGTTGTTTTCAGTAACACTTTTTCGAACAAGTCTTCCTACAAGAAGACTCCAACTTGCATGCTTTTGTTTCTCTTTGCAGGTATCAGCTGAAAAATGCCAGCTTAGATCTTTTATGATTGGGGTATCAGATCACATAAACTCCCATGGAAAGTATTTACTAGTGTGAAGAGATGCTGCATTACTAGTTGTAGTAAAAGTCATAATGGTGGCTAAAGAGGAAGAACCATCCTCAGCAAGAGCTGTTATTCAGTTTACATAAGTTCTTTGAATTATCTTGAAGTGCAAACAGCTTTTGGCTTCAGTTTAATTAGTCATTTGCATGTAGCATATACATAAGCATACTTAACTATAAAGATAAAATTTTAAAAACTTTATTAATGGGGAAAACTACTTTATTCCTATTTTACATGATTAAAGGCCTTATGTTCTGAGAACAAAGAATAGCTATAGAGTTCAGCAGGAAAGCATACACTACAGAATTGTGACATTTGAAACAGCATTAACGAATATGAAGTGTGCCTGCTGTGGAGAGTGTTTGTGCACTGGGGTTGAACTTCTTAAAGTGGAAAAAAATGGGATTCAAGTTGATGGAGAAATTGCATATTCAAGAATTAGAAAAGACAGTGAAATTAGTTTAATGCCCTTTTTAGAGCAATAGATCTTGCATTCATCAGGCTGCTTGTCTGACTGTACTCACTGGGTACATACTAGTTTTGCCATTCACTTTGCTTTGCAGGATGAGTTGAAGAAACTGTATGCTCAGCTTGAAATCTATAAAAGGAAAAAGATGATTGCTAATAATCCACATCTCCAGAAAAAAAGGTGCTCTAAAAAGGGCTTGGGGCGCTCGATAATGCGGCGTATTACAGAAATCCCCGAGACGGTCACCAGGCAGTGCTCCAGGGATGAGAAGGACCTGCTGGAGCACAGTGCTGTGAAGAACTTGGCCACACTGAAGAAAAACCCACCAGATTCCACAAGTTCTGCAAAGCCAAAAGAAGAGACTTCGAAAAACAGAGTATTTTCCTTAAAAAAGTCCCACAGCACTTATGATCATGTTAGGGATCAAACAGAAGAACCAAATGGCTTAACTACAGAAAGTGCAGAAGTTATAGCTGCTGAGAAAACACTTCTGGACTCCTTGAATGGTAACAAATTAACCAAAAATGCTCCTGAAAAAGTTGAAGCTGTCTCCACTGAATCGGTCCCTTTGGTGTGCAAATCAGTAAGTGCACATAATTTAAGTGCCGATAAGAAGCCTCTGCATCCAAGAACATCTGTGTTACAAAAATCCCTCAGTGTTATTGCTAGTGCCAAGGAAAAGACTCTGGGACTTACGGGTAAAACACAAAGTCTAGAAGAAAGCACTAAATCTCATAAATCTCAGCAGAAGGGTAAGGAGGCCAGCAAAAAACACTCAGCTTCTGATAAAGGGGAACATAAGGACTCCCACCGGAAAAACTCTACCCAGTCTGAGGAAACAAAGAAAACCCATAAATCTGGAATTATTAAACAGCAAAGAGTTAGTCAAACACCTGCAAATCCAGACACAGGCCCAGGTAAGTCTCTGCACAAGGACAATTTCGACATAGGAGAAGTTTGTCCTTGGGAGATATATGACCAAATTCCTGGTCCTGTGCCTTTTGACTCTAAAGCTCAAAAACATGTGTCTATTGCTTCCTCAGAGCCAGAGAAAAATCACCCTTCCCAGCCAAAGGGGAAGACTCATCATAAGCTGAAGACACCTGAGGGGTACCAACAGACAAATCAAAAGAGCTCAGAGAAGGTGGAAGCAGCCACTCAGGAGACACAAGAGCAGCAGATCTTTGAAAATGAGAAAAAACAGTCAAATTCCAAGTCCCAGGTCTCTCCTGGGCTGAAGTGTGAGAATGTTAACAGGTATACACCTAACACCCGTGCTGGGGAGCGGGAGGAGCTGCCCCAGAAAACAGCAGAAAAGGAAAACCTCAATAAATGGGCTGAACAGAAAAAAAATGCCTCTTCTGAGGGAAATGTGCTTTCATCTAACTCCCATAAGCCAAGTAGTTACCTACAGCAACCTTTAGCATCTCGAGCTGAAGTCTGCCCTTGGGAGTATGATACAGCAGATTTACCAAATGCAGAAAGAAGTGTAGCTTTATTGAACACCTCTGCTCTAAGTGCAAATAAAACAGCAGCACCTCGGAAATAAGAGGTTTTTGGACTGAGGAGAGTAGCAACATTGTGAAGACAGACAACAGAAAAGACAGATGGGACTTAGGCCAAAAGGATCTGAAAATTCCTAAGGAGCATCACCCAAATCAAGGGAATTAGCACTACAAATAAGTAGGAGTTAAGCAAAGTAAATTATCATTAGTGTTGTTATTTATTTATATGTTGAGTGCCAACGATGTGATTAGCAGTGCCCAGAATATGGTCCCTGCTCCAAGGATTTTACTGTGTCAGTGAAAGAAATCTGCCTTTGTGAAATCAATTCTCTTTTAAAAGAAAAACATAATAAGATGATAACAAACGCACAGTGTAGATCTTAACCAAATTATTTCTGGATGTTGAAACTGGCTCTAACTCGCCCTTGGGACTCTAAAGATCCAGCAGAAGTAGGGCACAGAAAATGTCCTGATAGCAAAAAGGGGTATCAATGAGCAGCTTATTAAATGACGACTTTTCACTTTACATATTTAATCTAAATAGCACTGCTAACTCAATGCATCCCAAAAATATTTTATAAAATGATTACTCTCATTTTCTTATTACTCTGTGTTTAACTACATTGTTGTGTCTCATATTAAAGCATTCCAGATTGTATAATTTTTGCAAATAACTTTGATATTATGTGACACAACATATTTATGCAATCTGCAAATGCCGTCTTCTAATTGCAAGTTAAAATACCTGCTGTAGACCTTTTTGTTTGTATATAGAATTGCAGTAATCTTTCACTGGCTATGGAAGCTGTAATTCGTATCGGGAAATTCTTTTGGGCTTTGGAGATTATTTTTTTTCTTTCCTGTGATTTATATAGTGACTTTTTTTGTTTACTCTGTTATTTATATTTATAGTTTGATACTGTATTATTCAGGGGTTTTATATGCAGTAAGTTATGCACTTCCCTGTTAATGCTCATAGACTTTGTTAATAGTGGAAATTCAGTCGTCTTAGCTGCATATTTTGGTAAGTCTTAGGACAGCTTATCTGGGTTTTTTGTTACTAATTGGAAAATATCATCTAGGAAACCAGAAATCTTACTTTAAACATCGATGGTGATGATCTTGTTCAGTATTTTATACTGAACCTATCCTGTTAAATAAGACAAGCAAGAACGACAATGAATATACCCCAGAAATAATCACCCATTTTACTAAAGCCAGACAGCTCTGGGAGATGTATTAGTTATGGAACAACACTGTACTGTTTATCCCTGTTGGCAAACCTCAAAAAATTGGTCCTTGGAGTGAGAAGCCCAAAATATTACTCCTTCTCCACATACACAAATGCAAGAGATACTGGGGACAGAAATGATGGCATCTCTCTCCAACTCTCCAAAATGCTTTGACTTTTTTAAAATTTATATGTACACTTACAGTAAAAGTTAGTGTTTGATACAGTGCTACTTTTCAGCAATAGCTACAGTCCTCATCGTGCATATGAGCTTAATTCTTAGGTGGCCCATCCACAGCTATGAGTCTTAGTGACAGTTCACCATCAGGGCCTGAGGACATTTTGAAAAGTTCTGAGGAGTATCAGTAGTAATGAAACAGCCCCAGCCATCTCAATGCAGTACCAGTTAAGTGCTGTTCACAGGAATTGGCTATACCTAGTGTACTTCAAAACAAAGACTGCTTAGTCCTAAAGAACTTGTGCAATTTGAGAGAAGTGATGGGATTCGGTGGAAGAACATGAAATGTGGATGATTGAATAGAATGTGTTGTTTAATATATATATAATATATATAAAAATAGATATTTATATATGTTTAATATATATATATAAATGTCATATCTAATACACACATGCACATACACGTATGTAGTATAAACTGATTTTTGTGGCATCATAGAAAAAGTGGCTTAAGATAAATGCAGTGAGCAGAGGGACTTAGACAACCTGGGCATGAAGAGGATTTTTTCTATCCTTTAAAAAGGAGAGGAGTCTATGGGCATGTCTAGACTGACAGATGAAGATGGATCTGATTTTCGTATTGCCGCTGCTAAGCCCAAACTTGGAATGTGCCAACACCTGAGCCAGCTGTGGAAAACTTGATTCAGGTCTTGGTGCTGTCTAAATATGTTACCTCACTTACAAATTCTGCTCATTAGCTCCAGCTTAAGTGGCTGAACTGCCCTAGCCAACCTGGATATCCAGGATAGTGCTCAGTTCCATCATGGGGATGTGCTGACTTAGGTCTTTACTACCCTGAGCTTGTCTGACTCTCCCACTCCTCTTTTGTAGGGCACAATTATGGTCTAGGAGATCTGACTGGGACCCTTCAACCCAGAATCCCTGTTCCACCCAAGAAAGGGAGTCAGGCATAGGAGTCTGGGTGCTTCAGACATCAGTGCCCCCATTTTGCACACACAGTGCCCCTGGCATCCTACGTGCAGCCCAAATCCAGCTCTGTCCTTAGTGTGGAAAAGAGTTGAGATTTGACCTGGTGTGCTCAGATTCTTCCTCTCCCAGTCCCAGACACTCATGGGATTTGTGTGTAACTTGTCTTGTCCTCTTCAGTGGGACTTGATCAGCTTTTCTGAGAGAAAGCAACCCTATATTTCCATGGGAAGAAGTCTATCCTAGGAACAGAGCTTTCTGGGAGGCCCCCAGGATCACACTGACCCTGTGTGCAGACAAATACACAGTTTTAAACCTGCTGAAATGGTGACCATCTCACACCTCTGCTACCCTTGAAGGGAAGTTCTGCAGTCTCAGCAGTGGTTTTTGAGATTGGGACAGGGGGACAGCTTTGCAGGTTGCCCTGACTCACTCACGGGAGCCCAACTGTGAGGTTAGAAGAGGACATCCACGGAGGAATCATGGGAGGAGACGTTTGTATGTACTCACTGCCTCTTGGAGACAGATGGTTGCAAGGAGCAGGCACCAGCCCTCGTGCCCTTGCTCATCTGGCCTCCCATCCCTTACCTGGGAACTGAGCAAGGCCACACTGCCCGTGCTCTGCTCTGCAGGAGCCGTACAGGGGTGCAGTGTGCACCAAGGATGAGGGGATCCACATCGGCAAGGTGTCTGCACAGTGCCACTGCCCCTTGCATTCCTGGCAGGATCAAGCCCTCCATGCATGACTGTGTCTGTGCCACCGCTATGTATCTCTACTTGCTCCCTTTCTTTTCTCTTCTTTCTTTTTTAAGAGATAACTTCATTAGAAACACAGAAACAAAGCCCACTCCTTGGCTGGTGTAAAACACCCAGCTGCGCAGCAAGCAAAAAGCCATGGCTGGTTAACCAGGGAAGGCATTGGCTTGTGTATTCTGGTTTGGTTTAGACTTCTTTCATCGTGACCCTTTCCCTCACTTCTTAAAGACTGTCTGTTGTGGTTCTTTAGGCTCATCGTAGTCACATCCCCTACGAATGACACAATTGGAAGATTTTCCTTTATAAAACAAAAAAGCTTTCCCCAATTTATTTAGCAACTGATCTTTGGGCTACAGATTCAATTGGGACTTAAATTATTTCACTTTTAAGAAAATGAGGGGCCAAACTTCACTCAACTATCCTATTTCACTATGATGCTGCTAGAAGCATTGCGTAATGAAGACATACTAAGTTAGACATAAATAATGTTCTGTATTTCATAGATTTTTCTCCACCAGCATATATTGACTAGATTGCTTAGATGTCTTTTTCTAGAATTTCATTGTCATTGTTCAGCCAAGAGAAGTGCAACTCTGGAGGAAAGATGTTATAAAGATGTTTTCTAGCAGATCTGTTAAGAAAAAAGACAATAAACATGAAGGTCACAAACATTTGCTAGGTTGTCCTTCTAAATGCATGTGCAAGCTGCATTTCTCCTTTATTTCTAAGTCATGGTTTATAAATAATTAGATTTATACTGATCTTATTAGACTTGTATAATTTATGCAAGGATACGCGCTTTAAAATATAAATCAGTACACACCTATCATCAGCTTTGGTGGCATCATAGACCTGAAACCAGACAAGACATTTATATTTGCTCTCCTTAGGCTTTTGCATGCATATGACAACAGGCAGGCCTGAGCAAACACTGCCTTTGACTTGTAAAATTTTAGCTACTCCAAGTTGTAGAGTATATAAAGCTGTAAGTCTCTTCACTTTATAATGTGGTTCTTATGACAATGTTATCTGGCAACCAACAGCATCCACCATGAAATACTTGATAGATTTATGTTGTAATGTGTTGCAGCATGTAAATAATGTAACTTCTCTGCAATAAAGCACATTTATATTAAATCTGTCAGCAGGCTTTTGTGCTGTGATTTTCTGAAGTCATTACTGATCCAAACTGAACAGGTTTCACATCAAACTTGTAAAGTAACTAACTTTACAGCTTCTATGATCAGATCATGCCATTATTATTTTCTGGGTTTTCCTTATATTTTCATCAGAGCAGATGTGTACTATGTTCAGGATTTCAGGTTAAGGAAGTAGCTCTGTTTTCTCAGTGGTTGCAATTTTGAGGTCAAAATTGTAGAGTCCATTCTATATTCTTTTGAATTTAATGGCAACCACTATGTTAGAAAACAATAGGAAATAAATAGACGACATTTTATGATGTCGTTGTAAAATCCTGTAGCTCATCTTTATTATGTGTGCACATGCCTGAATTCTTCATCTCAAATATGTGTCTAACAGGTATAGGAAAGATACAAAGAATAGTAACAAAAAAGATGAGAGACAGAGAATGGCAGCTGTGTAAGTGCAACTTGTTTACCTTGGGAGGGAGATGACTCAGAAAGAGAGATGAGACCTAAAAAATTTTGAATGATTCAAAGGTAATTAGGAGTCTGGAATGTGCTGGGTTTTATCATGCAGGAACTACAGAACACCCAGGGTGGCCATCATGCAGCAGCTTAAAGGAAATGAGGTTTTCTTCTGCATCTGTCATAAATAAATTGTGGAGCTCATTTTAACAGATCACTGTGCATATCATGGGTTCAAAAAGCACTGGAGAGGTCATGGAAGACAAATCCATCAAGATCCCTGAACATGGTGGATAGAAAACTCTTAAATCCCTAACCTCTAGATGGCTGATAAGGGGTATAATTCTCTTTGCACGATCACCTACTTCTCTCATCTTAATCACTCACTGCTCGATATGGTGCTACATGAACATTTCACCCAGCACAACCTCTATACATTCTTAGGTCTGCATACAGATAGTTTAGGCTTGATTAGTTTATTTTCAGTTGTCATCCCAGTGGTTTTTAATGAATGATTATTGATGTACGAGTTCTGGTAGGTTCCTGCATGGGCATAGGTATGTGTTCGCTTGTACCTCTGCCAGAGCCTCCTGGGTTGGAGAGCAGCCACTTGGGTAACCAGTCTGAGTCATGGTGTCAGGTGTAGTGGGAACATGAGCTGGAAAAAAGGGAAGGGAATTATTTATGTTCTTTAAATGAACTGTATACAAGTCCTTTGAAAGCAAGAAGTCCAGATATCAGAAAAATAAGGCCCAAGAACAACTTAAAGGCACTCAGCTCAAACTGAGGGCAGCTTTGCTTTCTGAGGTGCTGGGTGCCTTTTGAGCCCCACTTCTAAAGTTTGGACAGCTTTTAAGAAGTAAGGAAATTATTTTCACTGTTTTGTGGCTTTGGAAATCATCCAGAGATGTATTTTCACACACCCTCTTGCTTCTCCTGTTACATTTGATGAGACGAAACTGTGGCTGGAGCTGCACAGCCATGAGAGGCTGGGGTGTCCCACCATCAGTTTGCTGACCAGGAGCAGAGTATGGAGAAGACGGATGGGCTCTTCACAGTGGTGCGTGGCAGGAGGAAGAGGGATACAGGCATAGACTCGAACAAGAGAGGCTCAGAATGAATACTCAGAAAACTTTTTCACCTTGAGAAGTCAGTGGAGAAGGTTTCTCAGAGGTTGTGCCATTCCCATCCTTGGAGTTTTTCGATCAAGCTCTGATCTTGTAGCTTTGGGCAGCAGCTTGAATTGGCGACCTCCTGAATGATCCTATCATCCTACAAAGAGTTCTCTGCTAGAACTTACTCTTCCCATGATCCTCTGGAAAGCCTGTAAGCAGCTCCAGCTCCTGCCCAGGAGCAGAGGACACAGATCCATTTATACAGCACAAAACTCTGGGCAAGCCCTTCTAACGAACACCAGCTGCTGAAATAGAAAGGCGTTTGGCTTTTCCTCTGACCCCACAGCCCAGAATTACCATGGCAACAAAGTGAAGAGGAAAATAATTTTGTTCAGAGCTGGTTGGGAAGTTTTCCTGCCTGTGTTTAGTGAGTACTTGAGCTGGTGCACAGTTGAAAGAAACTCTATAAAAACTGTAATGTTTTTCTCTAAAAATTTGAGGATTTTTTAAAAATTGTACTGGATTCTGAAGGAACCATTAGATAAATTCCAAATTTTGGGGGCTTTTGTGAATGCAATTCTTTAAAAAGGCAGTTGATTGGATTTAGGGTTACAGGTCTGCCTGCCTGTCTGCAGAGAAGTTATTTCAAGCTGAATGTACTTTCTACAATAAAATAGGATTTCTGACAGGTTGAAGCTAACTTTTTCCATTTCTGAAGGAGCTTTTTCATCAACTCGGAAATTAGCTTTAGCAATGCTTGAAATTTAGTAAAACATGCTGATCATTTCACTGGGTTGGCAGGCTGCCATCATGTTGCAATATTCAGTCTTCTGGTTCTTTGAACACCTGGAAGATTAAACATTGTCTCTCCATTTATGCAGATTGTTTTTCTTTTTTTCTTTTTCATTTATTTATGAGTTAGCTCATTTAGTCACTGAAAGTGTACAAAAAATCAAACCCTGGACATTTTACCATGAAATTACTGGGTTTTAGATTTCTGGATATAAGAAGTAGGTTAAATTTTTCACTGTGTCAAAGCATGAAAAAACATTACATTGTACCCAAAATAGCCAAATATATTTTTAAAATGTACATTTATGATCTTCTGTATAATAGAGATATACATATTTGATAGAGAAGGCACAGAATCATTCCTGCAGCCTTGTAGCTGCAGAAGGCAAGGTTTTCCAGCAGATGAGTAGCTGCTTTTAGAAGCAATTAAGAGAGAAGATTGCTAAGCTTGCTTAATGGAAGTCTTTTAATGAAATGCAAACCACTGGGTGTCTTTCAGATCTACGGTTATAAAATGTGTGTGAAGTTAGGGCTCGCCTGTGCGTTTGCTTCTTGGCTGTTGGGGAGATGTTTAGAGGGAAGAGCAAATGCAGACACCTCTCTGGTCCCACCATAGCGTGGGTTGTCACGCCCGCATGTGTGACCTCTTGCTTGCTGGTCACCTGCTGTGCCCTTATTTAATGATGCTGAATCATGGAGTAGACTTAAAAACCTGTCTTTGGCTGATCTGCTTGGCAAAGCCCCGGGTTGGTGGCTCCCTGGAGTACCTTCTGCCCTGCTGCTCCACAGAGGTGACAGGAACAGTGGCCATGATGTGGGTTTGGATGCTGCAGGGTTGCCAGAGCAGGGCAGAGTGGAGGCTGCCTGACTCTGATTGAACACTCTTGGTTGTACTGCTTGACAGATGATGTTGGCAGGGAGTTTAGACTGGCTGCAATACTACAGATAAAAGCCAGGTTGATTTGACATACTTCAGTGCTAAAAATATTATCATATAATGATGTCCTTGTTGTGAAAGTTTTTTTTTTAAGCTGCAGGGAGGGTAAGAACTGTGTAGTTCCAAAGCAGTTATCTTGGAGACATCATCAAAGGAAAATCACAGCAGCACTGGAGAAGCCACCTGTGCAGCTCTGTTCCCACATCATGTTTTATGATGTCCTTGGCAAATGCACAGGATTTGTGTAAGCCAGCAAAATTGGCTAGTGCTACTCTGTATTCAATGTATTTCATGTTTATATTCACGTCAATGCTTTTGGTTTACAACCTTTCGGTTTCTTTTTGTTTATAGCAGTTTTGTTAATCTCTGTGATGGTTTGTTTTTTCTTTTACAGGAACTTGCTACTAAACTTGATTTGTATCTTAGCGGCTCCATTGCAAGGAGCCCACAATTATTCCCACAAAATTATTTGTGTTCGAAGTCAGAAAAAATAGTTTCACAATCCCTGCAATTTTCCTTCAGAAATAGTTAAATATTTTAAAATACAGATTTTGTGATTTTTATTCTGATTAATTATTTATTCTGTTTTCATGACCAACAAAATTGCAATAAGTAGGAATTGGTAACAAAAAGCTATATTCATTACTTTCTAGGTGTCATTTAGATGCACTTTTTCTTCTAGGATTTATGATTAATTGTAGATTGCAGTTGTGCATTGCATGACCTTTCCATGCAACTGTTTGTTGTCTATGTTGCGATTAGAATTGCAAAGTCATATTACAATCATTGCCTAGGTAGGGATTGGGATTTTGAATTTGCCATCCCATCAATGTATGACAAGTGTTTTTACACATAAGGGAAACTAATCGTTAAACCACTTGCTTTGGTGTTTTATTCACTGCCTTGTAAATGTAGATACTATTCTTTATTTCCTGGGAACAACATTATAGTTCAGCATAATGGACAAGCAGATAGCAATCAAAAATTGATCAGATAAAATTGCATATTCTTTATTTTGCTAAAAATGTGAAAGTGAAAATGCCTTGGCATTTCTGGGGAAGAATACAGAACAAAACAATGAGGATTTTATTTATTACTTTCACATTTGGAGCCAATCGTTTTAGTATTAAGGAGCTTAGAGAAAACCTGTACATTTATGATGATTGTTCAGATACCGCTCTGTACATTCCATCTATTTAAAATACTTGTGATTTCAGCTGAAAGAAATATGCATCTTGTAGTTCCTGCCCCAAACTCAATTTTTACTAAGGATAAAAATTACCCAGTGGGGATGGATTTCAACAGAAGGTGCAGAAACCATGTATATATATTAAACTTCCATGCCTGCTTATGATTTTTGGGTTTTATGCACCATTTTATGCTGTTCCTGCTTTTACCTTGCAGGAAATTGCCTTTTTCTGGAAGTAAATTATTTGGATATTGTTTCTTCAAAAGTGTGTGAATGTTTGAAGTATCAAGCAGGTAGGTCACAAAAGGAAATACATTTACACAAAACAAACAATGCAGCATTTTGCAGGCTGCTTAAGCAGAGCTCCCATTTTCCTCTGCTCATTTGTTGTCTCCTCACATGGGAAACATATTTTCTACTGTATCTTAATATGACCCAAAAGAAGACTTAGGGGACAAGAGGTTATCAGTTACTGAATGAGAGGCAAATTGTAAGTTAATTCTTAGCACAGAAATTACTGATTTTCAAAGCCACCAGAGAAGGAATTTAGTCTCCAGTTCTCTTAGAATTCAATGATTTATTTGAAAACTCCAGTCTGACAGACTGGATTATTGGTTTTGATGCTGTGCCTAATCTTTACAAATAACAATAAGAAATCTGCAAAGTCAGCAGTAGAGTCCATGTCCTTGTACAACCCCTTGGAGAAACAAGCTGGTGGGAAGCCAGGTGGATTCTGGGCATGGGAAACTGTTGGTAACAACACACAGGACCACACATTGACTATATCCAGAATTAATTTTGCACTACCAGGAATGAGTTATTAGAGCCAAACAGGAAATAAAATTTTTGACGGCATAAACACCTTTTCAGCCAGACTGGGATGGAGAGGCCACAGACTCATGCATACTAGGCCACTGAATAAGCCAGCCTGTGTTAAGTCAGGATCTGGTTCGTATTCATACAGGGAAACTGAAACCTGCTGTCAGCAATCCACCTGATACAAAACTCTTAAGGAACAAAAAAGCATTCATCATTCCAAGAGCTGCCACTGCCCATTCACTTCCCTGCTTTCCAGCTGGTGGTCCCACCAGGTGCTTACTGCCCTTTGCCACCCTGCAGGTAGTACAAAAGGTTTGCCTTTTCATTGGAAAGGTCGCAGTGGCTTATGCTTGCCTCTGCTCTCTTTTCAGCCAGAGGCCAGAAGTATTGTGCTGCAAACTAAAGCTCTTTTCAGCTTTTTTTCCTGGCTGTTCAGCTCCCTTCAGCTCCCTTTAATCACTTTCCCCAGCTCAAGTCCTGGGCAGGTGGCAGCACTATTATCCTCATCTCCTTCAAGCATTCCACTTCTTTTTCAAAAAACGTGCTACCATACAGACTAAGGCCATTCTTGTGAAATACTTCACCCCTGTCCTAAACCAGGACAAAGCCACACTCATTCACTTTTCTGCCTAGCTGTAAATTCCCAATCTAGTATTTGGCAAACCATTAAGGGGCATGTTTTTTACATAGGTACTGGTCTGGCTCCCAGGCTCCCTGTGCCTTGATTTTCTGTTGTTGTGTGAAGAAGACCTGACTGCTTCCTACTGATGGGAAGAAGGATGCAGTTAAAATCTTACAGTCTTCAGGTACTTTGGATAGCATTAAGAAGCCGATGTATGATATTGCTCTTCCCTTCTACATGACAAAGGATTATATAGTGTTAAATGAGAGTAAAAGCTGATTCACAAAGCAGGTTATTATCAACTTTCAGGTTAAGGAAGCTTGGTTAATGAAAGCCATTCTATACCATGTGAAATTTCCTCTTGGCTCTTTCATAATTTACATTTTTTCTTAGCAAAATAAAACCCAGATGAACTCAAAGCTGAAATGACCTTTCCCTATATTAAAATTAATACAGTCTCCTGAGTTGTTTAGATGTGGGAAATGAATACTTGTTGGTTTTTAGCACCAGTGCAGGAGTTTCCCCTGCCCTCCTGCACAGCTTGCTGGTGCTATTGCAGCATTACTGTGTACACATGAAGAGCAAATTTAAAATCCTCCCTCCTTCTTCAAATACTATCCAAATGTCACAGGGAAGGCCTTGGGTATTTGTGTCTCTGGTACATCTGGTCTGGTTTTATTTGTCTGTTTAATTTCAGCAGGTCTTTGTTCAATTCCATGGAGCCAGGTAAATTCAAATAAATAAAGGCTGTTCTTCTTTACATCCTTAACTAAAATAGCTGGGCTCTGTTAAACAGAGATAACTCTGCTCAGAAGAAAAGTAAGCTATGGCACAACGTGGAGATCAGATCTGTTGTAAGCATCCAATTTGTTTGTGCTTAATGTCGCTGTCACAGCTTTCATGCATAGTAAACTCAGATCTTGAAGAAAGCTTTAGGTGCATTTCCTGATCCTCCTTTCAAGTGTTTTCTGCTTATCTCCTTCAAGCGCTGCATTTTCTCTCCTTTTTCTCTTACAAAGAGTGATCACAATGAGCTCCCAAACCAATACTGGCCCAGATGCACAGATGTCTCCAAGACTTGCATATTTCTTTTGTAACTCCTTTTCAATGTCTGATGTCCAGTTCTTGCCCGGCCTGATGGGAGCCCTTCTCCTTCAGGGGGATTTGTCAGCTCAACCTGTTGCTTCCAAGTAGGACACTGAAAACAAGAGACACTTAGAAACCCTAAGAATTTAGGTGTTCTCAAAAATCTCATTTACCCCATCTCTCCCACATGCTTCCTTGTCTTTTATTTTTGGCTTCTCCATCAGGCACAGAAACTTTGTGTTAGAGTTTTCCTGTGCCTTTTCCACTAGGTCTGTGGTTGCACCTTTGCTAAAGCCCCCTATTTTTTCCTATTCTTTCAGCTTCAAAATAATTTCAGCTAGCAAAAACCAGGTGCTCCATTCTGAGATCCCAAACATTTATCACCTCTCACCCTGACATCTGCTCTGAATTCTCTTCTCCCCGTTGGACAAGTGTTTTGCTCCAGACACAGCTGCCCACCTGAGCAAACCCTGCTCTGCCTCATCCTCCCCAGTCTTTCTGAATTCCCTGAGCAGCACAGGCAGGAGTGGCAGCATCACTGCATCAATTTAGGTTGTGCTGGAAACTGTACAAAAATGCACATGCAAAATTAAGTGCCAATGTTATTCTTTTTTTAGTCTTTACAGCCTACGATTATGGGAAGACAAAAGCAAAAGAGGAAAAGGGGTGACTATCACGTGAGTATAATGAACACATCACTGACACTAAAAAAAAAAAATTCCTCAGTTTTTCAGCTATATTTGCCTATTAAGATATTGTTAAAGATCCATGAAGGGTATTTTTTCAGGCAAAAGTAGAATACAAAAGAGATAAAAATAATTTTAAATTATTAAAATAATTCTGTTGATGCATCTAAATTCTGCGTGTGTCCATACTGATTCATGAACCAGGAACACTCCAATAATGTAGGAAGGTTCCATGCTTATTTACTTACGTAAACTATAGATTAAGAGAATTTTGTAGCTCCTTTTTCTAAATGCTTTGCTGACAGCAGTGTAGCCATCTGCACAGACTGCTGCTTCTTTCAGGTCCAGCTTCCAAACCCATGATTTTCCTTTCTTTGGACCATGCTGGATTAGGATTTGCTTTGTTTAGGAAAAGCTGTTTCAGTGGCAGCTGGCTGTAGCAGGGGCTGTGGTGCTGATAAATGAATCACACTGAAGGACAAAGTCTGCTGCTGTTCTACTGCCCCTTCCAGATACATCCTTCCAGTGTCTTGGATTTTGTATTGAATGCTCCCTTGTTATTATTGCTGCCAGGGGGAGGAGTCCTGTGACCTTGCTGCTGTTGTCCCTCTGCTGTGTGATGTTCTGATGATGCTGTTCATATGCTCTGCTTTTCCCAGCTCTGTGTAATGTCAGACTTCTCTGTCTTGCTGCTCCTAACCAGATCAGCTTTCTGGATGAGGTATTGCCCGTCTCCTGCTACTCTGCAGTGGATTTAATGCCTTGCTCTTTGGAGTCGGTAGACACCTTTTATATATGTCATGTAAGTGGGATTGTGGCTAGCAAGCTGTCTATTGAACTGGACATTTTCTCTTGTATGCAGCCCTGCATGAGGCTTCAACATGGGACTGCAGTGTACAGTCTACTCATTGAAGGATTTTGTGCTCCCTCAGTGTCTGTGGCAGACTCAGCTTCCTCAGGGGTGTACTGTAGTGGTTTGGCATTGCCAAGGAGAGATTCTGCACATTTTGGTGGCATTGGCAACTTGGTCTCTTGCCTTGTGGTACCCAGCAGCAGATGCTTTTGGGTATTTGGGACTGCCTTGAATGAATTTCCCCATGTAGAAACCTTCATGTAGGTGATTCTACTTTAGGCCCTTGTATGGTCAATGGAGACTTATTCAGTGTATTCCCTGGAGTCGATGGCGTAATTCCTTTCACACTCCAGACAGTGCCTACAGGAGGTAGTTGCCATCTTCCCATTTTCTGAGAGAGATTAGGATGACTATCTCAGATTTAGAGGTATCCAAGATGTCTCATACTAGGTGAGATGTGGGATCCCACATAGGATGTGATTCATCCTATATTGTACATATTGGCACTGCCAATGCCTTAGTCTTCTTTCCAGCCTCCCAACTTTTCATCAGGCAAGGATAATTCAAATGCCTGATCTTACATCACTGGTAACTGTCTGAGTAAGGCAGCATAGACACAGGCCAGACAAAATCCTTTGCTTTTAAACAGAACCCACAGTACCTGATAGTATTCAGCATCAAGTTGTCAAATATACAGAAATAATGTACTCCTTATCAGTAAAAGGGAGCTTTATCTTCTGTGGTCTCTCCCAGGAGTTGAGTGGGGTTTTCATTAAATTGAATGTGTCCATTTGGGTACTGATCACGCTGTTTATTGCACACTTTGTATGGTTGCATGTTGTATGTATACTCTCATTTGTCCCTTGCACCCAGCAAATGGGTACCAGCCTACCACCAAACCCTGCAACAAATTCAAACAATAATTATTCCACTCTTTCTGCAGCAGGGAAAATGTTGTGCTTTCTGCAGTAAGAGGTGTCTGAAGGAATAAAATGTAATTACAGTTCCACCTAGAGCTTGGTCAAGCTCCATCTGTCTTGCTGAGATGAACGTTACAGCTAAAGACTGTGCCAGGAGCTGATGTGTAGGAGTCTGCCTGAGTTACCAGCCTGTTGTCTGCTCCTTTCATGAGTGTGGTTCTGTTACTTGTGGCAGTCTGATAGGAAGCCCAGCAGAACCACAGGCAGTTTTTCCAGTGACTTAAATAGGTTTAAATTAGGCCCCACAATAAAAATTCTCTCTTTAGAAGACAGGATATAACAGAATGGTGAGGAGCTGTGAGTGGCTTAATCATTACATTTACTCAGCTCTATGACTAATGCCTGTGTCAGTTAACAAGTTTTACTAACAATATAGTGACCTTGAAAACTCTGTGTATCTGACTAACTCATTCTCTTTTATGACTAAATGTTCTCTATATTGATCAAGGATGTAATTGAAATGATGTCATGTAAAGTGACTGGAAGCTTAAAATTATTTAAATAATATACGGATTGCAATTTCATTTGGATTTGATATAGTTTTTAAACATTGACATAACACCGTAAATTACTGAAATTAAGGGAGTCAGCATACTATCAGTATCAGGTAAAATGCATGTGTATAGTGAGATGAATATTAAGGCTATTAATCATAGGTATGAAGTGCTAGGTGTTACAGTATTATTCCAGCACTGGAAACCATTAATTGTGGATATGATGAATTTGGGGTCTATAATCTGCCAAGGCTACAAAATCTGTATGACAGTGAAAATGGATATCCATGAAGTATATGGATTATAATGCTAATGTTATGGCAGGTCATGCTTAATATGAGGTGAGGCTTTAAAGATGCTCCATGCACAGACAAGGGCAGAAAGCTGGACAGTTACTGTGAAGTTATGAGGAGCAGCTGAGATTCACTGTATCAATGGTCGGGGTAAAAATTGTACATCATACTCCAACCCACTCAGAGATCCAACCACCCCTTTGTTCTGCCCCTGAAATGTCACTTATCACTGAGGTAAATCAGTACATCTACTTAGCCATTTCAGTTCTTTCTCTTCCTCAGAAACTTATATGCCATAGCACAAGTGTGATATATGCAGTGTGATCACACCTCCCAAGATACATAGCTGGTCTGCTTGCTGTTGAAGCCAATCTTCTACACCACTCAACAAACTAACATTCTTTCTTTGAGAAATGCATATCCTTACATTTCTCTCTGCATGAATGTTGTAGTTTGCCCTGCATTATAGCTGCAGTCCATAGCAGCCATCAGTGTAGTAAAGTATTTGCATCAGTAATGCACAGTGGTTGAGCATTGTGACTCCATGTTCCCCAATGGCCTCACTGACTCAAGAAACAGACTCCAGAGCCACACACAGGTGAGACCTGACCTTCTTCCACACACTTTCTTACTTAAACCCTCTATTCAACCCTGCTTAAATGGGCAAGGACAGCTCTCCTGTGTCAATGTCTTCATTCAGGAATACAGTAATGGCACCAAATGTTTCTGAACAGCAGCAGGACTGTGCAGCCTTGGGGTGCTCTGTCACCACACTGCACAAAGAGACTCCTCTCACCTCTTCTGCACATCTAACCTGGCATCATGACCTGGTGAGGGGGTTGAGCCCAGTGCAGGCAAATGAAATGGAGCTTTCTGTCAAGCCTGCTGTACAGATCACAATGGTTCACCGAGAGAAACACCCTTTACCCCACATTCCAGCCAAATCTCTGCTGGGAACCAAGAGGAGCCATGATTTTCATGTGCTGCAGGAGCTGGGGAAAAAAGCAGCAAGAGAGAGAACACCATGAAAGATGTGTGGGAGAGATGAGGGAGGGAACTGAGGAAACCTGGGAAGTGTCATCAACTTACTTTGCAAAGACTACCCAAAGTAGTATCCATCTGAGTAAGAGCCAGCAACTCTGTGAGTCTCCCTGGATCCCCTTAACAGACATAGAATCAATAAAATTGATTGAGTCTGGGACACAATTAGTCTTCTCTTAAACTCTGTATCTAAGACATCAAATAAAACAGTCCCCAAAATTTCTTGCAAAGCATTGGAACAGGCTGGCCAGGGAAGTGGTTGAGTCACTATTCCTGGAGGTAATTAAAAGATGTGTAGATGTAGTACTTAGGGACAGGGTTTAGTGGTGGACTTGGCAGTGCTGGGTCAACAGCTGGACTTGATCCTAAGGATCTTTTCCAATCTAAATGATTCTGTGATGCTACTGATGTCTCTCTCTTGAACATGAAGGATGTCAAGGTTCAAGTTCAAGCAACAATGCTGACCATGTACATGTCTAAAGTTTAACTGGGGTAAAAGCCACCACTGTTGTGTTTACTGAGAAAGACACAATTTCTTCCTGGAATGCTTTTAAGCAGGATTACTACTTAACTGTGAGTAAAAATACATTTGTATGTCAGGTTTGTCAATAACTGTAGCTGCTAAGTTTCATTGAACTTCAGTGGGTATACTGCATGTTTTACCCAAATCTTCCAGAATTATAATTATCCATTTTAATCTTATTTTGAGTATGCTATAAATACTTCACAGAAGTTTGTGGGAGTCTCAAGTGTGCACCAATGCAGTTAGCAAGGCTGACAGTAGGTGAGTGAAGTCCTTATACTTTGTGCTGTCCCTGTGCCTGCAGTCACTCCTCACCTGCCTCCTGGCCACCCCAGGCTCTTCACTGTGCTCTGCCCTCCTGCCCCATGAAGGCTGCTTTGACTTCAGCCAGACTCCTTCTAGGAGAATTGACAGTAGGCAGCCAGCAGTGGATCACAATTGTCTGCAGAGTCCTCAAGCTCTCTCTTGTACCACACTTTCATGAATAGCCAATGAAAATGCATAGAAATTTATGTATAAAAATAGTTTGTGCATGTGTTTGTACATATATATAATGTATGTACATTTATGTATATGTGTGTGTGTATGTATATATGTATTTAAATACTCACATAGGCAGACACAGAATCATACACAACTATATCCAGCTATCCCTGGTTTATCTCCTAGGTGCTGCCTAATGATCCTGACATATAGGAGCAGCTATTTTTTAAAAATTCCAACCAAAAGCTCTAAATGCAAGAGGCTGGTACTGCATGGTAACTTTCTTGTTATGCAGATTCACCACTGTAGTTGCAAATCTATCAGGCTGTACCTTTCTTCAGTGATGTTTACACAATGCTCCAGAATTTAATTGATCAAGTAAGATGACAGTCAGTCCATGTACATTGAACAAATGCTACTTTGAAAAACTGTGACTCAGAGTGAAGTGCTGTTGGGGAGGTTTTCTGTCTTCTATCCACTGAAGTGAGTCACTATGGAGTGAACTGCTGCTTTTTGCAGGCAGACCTTTAGACAAGAGACTGAAATATCAAGAAGCTCTGAAACATCAGCCTTGTTCTAGAAATCCTTTAATGTAAAAAGAGGCCTATCTACTCCAATGTACTCTGGCATGAGATGGTAATCCAAGTCAGCTTCTGTCTTGGTTTATTTGGTCATATCTGGCAGTGTTTTTTTCCAGAGTGGAGGAAGGTTCTGATGGTGTTAACTTTCCTATTCAGAGGTTAACAGCATACAAAACACATGTACATTTGAACATGAGTGTTACAGCTGACTATGGTATTGCAGCTCTAGTCTTGATTGATGCTGGCAATATATTGTGTTCTTAGGATTGTACTGAACACAGTTAAGGGTCATCATATAGGGCAGCAGCCTGACAAGAACTAAAATGTTTAAGTTACAAGAAAATCTGTAGCAACTTATGAATTCAGCCTCTTTTTTAAATCTAAAATATGAGCATTTTTGAAAGTAAAGCAATGCATAGCTAACACACCTTGGAAACCCTAGTTCTACCCCTCTAGCAACAGCAGTCCAGCTTCCTTCTTCCTGACAGAGCTTCTCCAAGATATCTGTATTTTGAGTGGACACACAGTGTGTTGCCATTAGGGATGGACTAAGGAGAGCTGCAGAAATAAAAACCCTGTTCTGTGGAGAGTATCATTATTGCTTATGTGGGTTTTTCTCAAGCGTAGTTAAAAAATCTGGGAAGAGTGGCAGCAGCTTGGAAATCATGGCAACATCCTGGAGCGTTACCATCTCTTGTTTGACCACGTGTACATTATGAATTCAAGGAGCTCCTGCTGAGGAAAGGTACATCAGTACATTGTCATCAAAACATTCAATGGGATGGCATTTTCTGGCAGCAGTATGAAAGGCTTCATGGAAAATAAACCTTAACCATCTCAAGTGAGGGTGTCTGTGCTATTGTCCTGGCACAATAAGCATCCTCTGTAGCTTAGCTTTTACCCTTTGATATGCTCCTTTCAGAAAGGCATAAAAAAGCTTCCTGTAGCTATTGCTGCCATCTCCCACTAAGCCAGATCTCTGTGGCATTACTTCTCTTCCTCAAAGTTAGTGCTGAGGAAGTCAACAATGCTGAGAAAGTAAACAATAAGATGAAAAAGTGATCTTAAAACTGTGTCCAAGAACCATTGTTTGCTAGGAAGGGAGCTGAAGGGGCGGCTTCACTTAGGTTTTGCACCTCTGTGCTTGAATCAGAAAAATGCATTCCTTCCCTCTCCTCCTCCTCCTACACTCTTAAGTAATAATGCAGGAAGACATTTGAAATAAATAGTTCCTTGATAGGAATGTGTATCTTTAGTTTCCTTATTTAAATGAAGGGACTTTATTAATTGGAAAAGATCAGCTTTTGTTTACATGAATTTGTATGAAATAAATAGCTGCAAGGAGGATCATAAAAGCATGAATCCTAAAGGCTCAAACATCAGAGGCAATTAAAACTTTAGGCATTGCACATACTGAGAGAAAGAGTGGCTATACAAAAATAACTTTGAGGAGGATATTTCCACGGCAGTGAAGCAGCTAACTCCTACATGCAGCAACACATACATGCAGCCTACTTTTTGTCAGGAATGGATTCCAGGGTCCCCGGGGTCCTGTGTGAATATTGTCACTCTGCATTCACAGCTTCACACACAAGAAATCCACTGCAACGTGCACTTAATCCTTCACAGGAGCCTGGGAAACAGCCTGGACTTTGATACATCTCAGAAATCTTACAAATCCATGCCCACCCACTGCAGGTTTCATAAGGACCCCTTCACTGCCCAGGTGAGTTAATTCTTCTCATCTTCTCCTGCTTTTCCAGTAGTGAAGTAAGAATTCAGGCAACCATCAAAATCTTTCTTTCATGTAGAGGTGGATATATCTGGGTGAGTATTTAGGCCACCTAACAATATGAACTGCACTGTTCCAGCCCTTTCCCACACAGCTGAGGCATCACTGATGTTAGCTGCTGAGTTTTCAGCATCTCTGAAATACTGTTTTTACAACTTTCTTTTAGAAAAAAACCACAATAAACACTTCAGATTCCTAGTCTGATTTAAGTATTCATTGAACTCTATTTAAATCAGGTGAAAAACAACAACATCTCCAACACCAGTGACTGTATCAATTAGTAAAGGATGATATTTTAAGCAGAATTCTCTGTGGGAGGCTCCATTTTCCCATTAGAAACTTCCTGATCCTTGATTATTTCTCCGTCATCACCGGTGTTTATAATTCTCATCATTTGCTGAGAACATCATTAATATTATGCACCAGATAGGTAACAAAGTGACTTTTAAAAAAGGGTAAACTAATTCACAGTAGGAAGCCAGAAGTGTACCAGGCTGTGGATAAATCAGTAAAAAGGATCTCTAATTATGAGGCCAGAACCTCACAGCTATGTATGTGGATATGTATTTACAACTGTCTCTTATTAATTTATTTATTCTTTCTCTGAGCCTCGACTAATGTTACTCCCCTGTGACGCTGGGAATGCATTCATATGTGAATGCATTAATAGTGGGCATAAACTAGGGAAAAAAATTCCACCCAGCATGTTTCCATCCAAAGATGTGGAAAACTTTGATTATTCATTAGGCAAGAAAGAGCAGTAATAAAGTCCCTTTTCTTGTGTTAAAATGAAATCAGAAATGCAGGAAAGAGCAGCTTGGCACCAGCCTGATTGTTCCAAGGGCTGAAGTTTAGGCCAACATTGAGTCAACTGTATTTTTAAGTATTTATAATTAAAAAAATAACATAATTATTTACCTAAATCTGATTAGGTAAATAGTAACTGTCAGTCCCTCAGGGCTTGAGAAGTCAGCCTCCTCTCCACTGTGTTTTCTTTATTTCTCTGTAAATTTTTTACATCCAAGTTTGAATCTGAAAGTTTTTTCTGTATCTGGTTTGTGTATATTTCATGTGGTTTTATTAAATAAATCTTCCTATCCTACCATGATACTTGCCATGTTACAAAGAAGTACTTGATGCTGTGAGAAATTTGGGGTAAAAACAGATCCTTCTTATCCTTGGACTTACTGGGTATTATTGCTTCCTTCCTCCCCTTCAATAAGGAGGACCAAAATACTATGAATACCATGTTTGGGTCATTTGCTGGAGAAAGACAACCTGGAAATCCAATGTCTCTCTTTACTATGGCAATTTCTGTAAGTCAGAACATGGCTGGTAAAAGATGTGAGACCATTTTCTCACTCAAGACAAATATAATTCTTAACAAATAAATAGTTTTTAGAGACAGGAACAAAAATAAAACATATCTCTGATTTGCAGTTTTCTCTTTTAAATCCTCCTAAATAAATGATCTGTATAGACAAATTACATTGGATATATGAGGTCAGTGAAAACATATAAAATAGGTTGATGAAATTCCTTCTATTTTGTGACTCCAAGAGTTAACATGTATATTATCTTCAGAAAATAGAACATAAGACATACCAGTCAAAACTGTGCTTGGAATAATCATGTTAAATGTGAGTGAACCTTAATATAGAAACACAAATACACCTCTGACCCAGCAGACTGACTCAGAAAGGAACCAAGTGGAGAATCCTAGAGGGAGGACACAAAGAGGTTGTCATTGCTTTCATAGGTCATTATAGAATGAGCAGCCTGTCAGAAGGCAGCCCTCACTCACAATATCTGTATCCTGAGGTTCACTCCCCTGTTGTTAAATCCTGCTTTGTTGTGCTGACCAGATTTTAATTCCTTTCTCTGGTCACAGACAGATTGACAATTTGTGATCTGCAACAACAAACTCTCAGTGCAATCTCTTCTACCATTTTCTTTTCCATTCTATGATTCCTTCTAATCTAATTTTCCCTGTTCCCTTCCCTGCTGCCACTTCATGCTGAGCAGTAGGAAAACCACTGCCAAGCTTGGGGCCCTGCCTGTCCTGGAAGGTTGTGGAGCCTGGAGGCTCCTCAGGGGGTGTAGGAGAGGAGCTACCTGAGGCCACTCATAAACTCCCTCAGGCACCTGACCTGAACTGCAAATCTATTTTTTAACAGCACTACTAATTGAGGTTAACATAAACTCCAATTATTCCTGCCAACCACCACTCTCTGCATGGCATCTCCCACCTCATCACTCACATAGTTTTGCTGCAGTAAGGCTTCCTGAATTCTTCTCCATTTCTCATATTTTACTGAAAATATTTGTGGAAGGCAGTGTTATCTGCAAATGATCTAATTTTATTGTACTTTTCCCACAGTACTTAGTAAGCAGATTACATACCATTCCTGTAGAGAATATTGTAGGCTTACCTTGTGCCTGGCTGAAAATATATGTAGATTGTTTCATTAACTGCAGATGACTCTGGTAAAAAAAAAAAAAAAAAAAATCCAACAAACTTAGTTTTTCTTTATAAAAGTTCTGGCAAGAGCCTTATGATATCATGGCTACCTAACAGTTTCACCATTTCACATTTAAAATGATTGTTATAGCGAGTTATATACCTCTGAAAATAACCCTGGGTGATGTATGTTTTTCCTGAGTTATCCCTATATTTTAACAATAAGGACAAATACCTGTGGCTTTCTGTTTCCTTATTAAAGCCATTGCATTTTAAGTGCTGAAAAAAGCAAACTGAGAAGTGGGAGATCCCGCCAGAGTGGAGGTGTTTAAGCCCACTGCAGCTGGGCTGTGTCCAAAGTGAGTCTGTGAGCAGACGTGGTGCAGAAGTTGCAGACAATGATTCAGATCCTGGTGATGTAGGACACAGTACTGAGTATAACCTAAGGCTATAAAGGAAACAGGTAATGCCCTACCCCTACTAAATAAAAGAGGTATCCAGAATTTAATCCTAAGTGTATACTGGTGACACTTGATTAAAAATATGGTAAGATATACAAACTAGGACTTTTTTATCATTCTATTTGTTCTGCATTTTTTGCTATCTGAATAAAGCAAGCCTGAGGGGATATCCTGTATGAAAAACACTGCTTGTCTTGAAAGTTCAGTTCATTAAGTCAAACTCTGACCTTTTAGAGTTTATGCTAGCTGAGCCTTTCTGCTCCCTGGATAGCAAAACTGTTGGTCCACAGATCTGAATTTTTCATCAAATATTCCTCACCTTCCCGACCATTAAATGACTCTTCTTGTTTTTGAAGTGTTTTCTGATGCATCAAAATGCAACAACTAAAGGGCATCTATGAAGCAACGGTTAAAACAACATGGCTTCAGTTCTAAGGGAAATACTTCACAAAATAAAGTCATTCCTACAATCACAAATTTCCAAACCAGCACAAAAGTCTACTTGTCAGAATATTTGCACACATTATAGGCACACATGTACTATATATAAATACATACATAGCCACATACACACTCAAGCAGGTAAGACACACTTTAGCTTGCTGTGCTGGCTCTACTGGGGCCCTCACCTGAATATATCATGTACCTTTAACTCCAGCCCAAGATGAACAGATTGCTGGCTGAATGGAGTCTTTTTATAGCACCAGTCCATGGGGAAATTCTTCAGCAAAAATGCTTTTCTGATCACATTTGCAATTCATATATGCTATGAACAGGATTCTATTAATTGAACACTGAAAAACATTCCTAATTATTGCATATATTAATAATGACCTTCATGCCTCTACAATAAGCAAACCAGCAATGTTCAGTACCAATGTACGTTCTGAGAGTTTTCTCTCTGTGGATTCTGTGCAACTGCTCTTCAAATGGTTATTTTTTTCCCTAGGATTTCTACATTTAGATGACAAATCAAGCTTCTCTAATTGCCAAATTGTATCTGCTCCTTCACCAAGAGACACCTTACAGAGTTTCTGAGTCAGGGTAACCAGGCAACCCTAAACTCTAGACTAGGAGGCAAAGGAAAACGTGTACTCCTACAGCAAGAAGAAAAATCATCATTTCAATCTCTATTCAAAAATTTGTCATAATAGAAATAATGTTTGCTGTGACTCAAACATTTCAACGGGTGATATAAATCCTCAACCTCAAGATGTCCCAGTCAGGAGCTGAGGAGTCTTGTGCCAGTTCTCCCAATGCTGCTGGGCAAACTGGAATCCTGGCAAGAGCTGGTCAGGCAGCTCTGGGCCTCTGATCTCCAGCATGGTAATTTCTTTTGATTCCTGTTAACTGTGTAAAGTCATACCAGGGAGATACCAAGTGCCAATCCGTTGTTTTTCCTGGGCAGAAATCCCCTGATGGTCCAGTCAAAGCCAAGTCTTTACAGTGCAAATTTCTGCAAATTCCAATGATGACCTTCCACCAAGGGCAGCTGCCTAAGCCCAGCTTTGCTTTGACTCCCTGAGGTTGATCCAATGAGCTGACACACCAAAAAATCATATTTATTACTAAAAAAACCCAACCTTAAAAATATTGAAATGTGTGTGTGTTTTTATATATATATGTAATGTCTTGGAAGAAGAAGCCAGAGGAAAGGACCCTCAGCACTGGTCATGGTTCAAAAGGTGGCTAAACTGAGAAGCCAGGGCATTTCTTGTGGTGCTCTTCCTTCCAGGAGAGTGCTGTGCTCTGGGAAGTGCAAAGAACAGATTGCTGCCATGGCTTCAGCAAGGAAAGCATCAGTCTGGAGGGTCAAATATTCTGTGGTGATTGTGTGCATGTCCCTCTTTCAGAGCATCTCCTACAGCTGGGCAGTTGGGAGACACAGATGAAATCCACTTTCCACAGAAGCAGCAGTTTAGGCCATCAAACCCCTGTCCTGATTGCTTCTGATCAGCTTGGCTGCTGGATGCAGAGTGCTAAAATAGCAACAAAATTATAGCTACTCCTCCCCCCCAGCTCTCCAACCTTCTCTTCTCTAAAAGGATGTGTGTGCTTGCTGATGCCCAGTCTCCTCCCTGCTCCCTCTGGGGAGCTTTTCCCCCACTCGTGGCTGTTAGTAAGGTCCAGTGAGTCTCTTTTGCATCGGTGGCTGTGGTTTAAAGACTTTCATCCCAGCCTAAAGAAATGCTCTCCTGCCTTTAAAAAGCTGACACGACACTCTCAGATTATTCAACAGCACTTAGGCACCACAGGGTGCCTCAGGTTCAATAACACAAGACCATGAAATGTCTCTGCTACACTGCAGGTACACGGTTCCCAGGGGAGCAATGATTTCTGCAAGTGAACATCAGAACTTCCTTTTGTTTACCTAAAAACGAAAATGAAAACTAAATACTAGAATTATCTTTGCATGTATGTGTTGCATTTAGTCTCCTGTTTTCAATGCTGGAGAGTTACCTTATGGCAAAGACTTACAACAAAATCCTCTGGAACTATTACTCCTTGTACCTGTTTGCAGGTCCCTGGGGAATGCAGAAAGGAGCAAGAGACTTCTGTGATCTCTCTGGCTTCCTCTAACAAGGCTTTTGGAAGATATTCACAGATCTTGGAAGATCCACTTCTCTTTTTCTCCTCTTTTTCTCCTCTCCTCTTTTTCTCCTCTTTTTCTC
>VZTR01005401.1:23160-98564 GCA_013400775.1 Chaetops frenatus | reverse complement strand
TTTTTTTGTCTTTTCCCTTTCTTCTACTTGCCTCGCCTTGCATCTCCTCTTATCTCTTCTTCCTTTCTCACACAGATCCATGAGTTTCTTCCAGTCACTTGCACACTGAGCACTGGCCCAGGGACTGACACAGGTGCCTCTGCCACAGAATTCAACACCCTCACAAAGGAAAATTCTGCTCAGAGCATTTCCCCTCATGGCCCCATGACTGAAGGAGGAAGAGGAAGAGGAAGAGAGGATCCCAGTCCTGTACAGCAACCAGCTGCATGCTTAACTTCAGCCCTGGACCTAGCTCTGCCGGTTTCACTGGAACATACGTATATATTTCCATGATTTGCCAGACGTAAAGGAATTTAGATATTTGTAAAAATGCATAAATTACAGGCCTTAATTGACAACTTGTTTTAAGTAAAGCTATTCCTGGAGTTAGATACATTTTGAGGCATTAAGGGATGTGACTGGGCCTCATGCTGAGTAATTTTTGATTCCTGCAGTTGTTGGAAGAGTATTGGGTTACTGTGTTGTATTGCAAAAAAATCACAGCATGAGAAGTGCTGCGATCCTGGTCTCTGACTCTGGACAGCCTGGCCGGACAAGGCTGCACACGGCAGCAGGGCGGGCAGGAGAGAGAACATTCGAAGGGCAAAACCGAACGATGGGGCAAAAGACATGGGGGCATTGCCGGATTCCTGCAGCCGGGCTAGAAACCGAGAGCGCGGAAAGCGGGAGTGACTGGCAGAGAGAGAAAGGGCTGCAAGTGACGGGCACGGGGCACTCCCTGCAAACTCCCCCGGCCCGTGCCCGGGCACGGCCGCACCGCACAGCGCCCCGGTGCCATTCAGAAAAGAGAGAGTATTGGGTTACTGGTTTCCGAAGCCCCGCTCCCACAGAGTGTTCTCGAAGGCCCGCGCTCGCAGGGTGTCCCCGAGGCCCCATTCCCACCGGGAGCTCCCAAACGCCCGCGCTCGCAGGACGTTCCCGAAGCCTCCCTCCCCCAGGGTGTTCCCGGAGCCCCGCGCTCGCAGAATGTTCCCGAAGGCCCGCGCTCGCAGGGCGTCCCCGAGGCCCCATTCCCACAGGGTGTTCCCGGAGCCCCGCGCTCGCAGGGCGTCCCCGAGGCCCCATTCCCACAGGGTGTTCCCGGAGCCCCGCGCTCGCAGGGCGTCCCCGAGGCCCCATTCCCACAGGGTGTTCCCGGAGCCCCGCGCTCGCAGGACGCGCGGCCTGGCCCCGCAGGCGGAATTTCGGGTTTGTCGGGAGCGTTTCCAGGCTGGCCGCGGGTCGGAGCGCCCCCTGGTGGCGCCGCGGCTGCGCCCACGCCCCTGGGCTCTCGCTCCGCTCCGGCCTCCGGCGCAGGAGAGGCCGAACGCTGCTTCAGATAAAGGAGTTATAGACGGGTGAATCCGTACAAGATTTACACAGATTTGCGCTGAACCATTTCTAGCATGACATCTAACTGTTCACAGCACTACCAAGTAGCAACTAAACAACATTTCCCCGTTTGTGTAGGTCACGATACCGTTCAAGACTTTTAAAAGAGGTTTCTCAGTGCCAGTTCAATGCTTAATTAGGCACTCACTCCAACTCAAACTTTCCCAAACTATACAATCAGAGTAACGAATCTAAAGAATGCTTTATCTGCAAACGTCCTAAGTATTTGACATTTCTTAGTGAAATCTGCTGGATTTCTGTGATATGCAGTTCTTATAAAAGCAGCTGAGTCAGATCAGTAGGTATTTTTGATAATACAGTCTTTTATCTGTAATTAACTGCAATGGGAAAAGTTCCCCCAAGTGGTTTCCAAGTCAATTGCAACATAAAGTGGAAGATGTGGATGGCAGTGGAAAGAACAACTCCTTTATTTATATGATTCTATTATTACAAAATGATAGAAAAGAGAGATACAATGTAAGTAAGTGAATATATAAGGATGCTATGCAGTATTTATGCCTCTCCTCTTTACTGTATTGCTCAGTTATTTCTAGGTAGCATTTTGGTAATTAGAATAAAAGGAAGTACCTGGAAGTACAGGTGTTTTTACACCTCAGTTTCAAGCAATGAGCATGCAAGTGGAGCTCCCTTCCTGAGCCCAGGCTGCAGAGGGTGGGCACAGGTACTGAGAGCAGCCCTGGTGCAGAGAACCGTGTGGGCAGCACTTTGTCACACCCATGGGGCAGCCCCCTCTGAGCAGGCAGGGGAGGGGAAGAGCAAGCCACCATAGCATATTTCTGGGTTTGCAAGCACTGGACAGCAAAAGGTGAAGAACAGGGCAAAAAATGAAGGCAGGGGCTTAAAATACTCTTCTTTTTCTCCTGTAAGCAGCTCCAGAGACTCCTTGGGCTCTGCTTGGGTGCAAGGCATGTGAGGCTCAAGGGACTTTATCATACTAAACAAAACCACAGCATCTATAGCCCATATTCTTGTTCTGAGATCCTGCAAGTAAAGAATGACAGTAAAAAAAGTTTAACATTCAAGATAATGTGTCAGCAAACAGACATAAAGTCACATTGGCTGTAGGCAGGTGTGGGCATCCTCTGATGGGACTATTTAACCAAATCTGTCTAAGGTATGGGCTAACAAGCACCACACCTTCCTCCCCCATAAAATCATCTTCTCAAACAAGAGTGGATACAGGGTGAAAAGGAACAGCATCTACCTGAGCATCATATGCAGCTCTGGGGGCTCTCATCATAAAAGCAGAAGCTGGTCTTTGTCAAAATGCACAGAGTAAAGGAATGAAAAGTAGAGCAGAGACAGTGGGGATGTAACAGCTGGGACACATCAGCTCCCTATCAGCTCCTTATTATTTCCATACTTGTCTTCTTTCTCCAAGAGGACATTTAGCCTACAGGTCAGTGAGAACAAATTCAGGACTGAAAAATGGAGGATTTAAATTGAAACAAATAGCCAAAGTTTTGATGGCAGGATGCTGATGGCATTGAGGTACCAGGCCTTACCAGGGCCACCACAATCCTCTCAGGTTGTGCAGGTGGCTGTGCCTTACCCTTGCTGCAGGGATGGCAAGTGAGCAGGAGAAAAAATACGAGCTGCAAGTGGAAAATAGGCCTCAATAAATGAGAAAAACTTCCCAGAGTCATAGAAAAACTTCAGCCCTGTTCCTGATAGCAGCCAAAGAGGAAAATTAAATATTCAGGAATTAACAGGAGGAGAGTAGAACCTAAGAGGCAAGGCCACACGCCACATTGTAAATACTGTAAAATTTGGAGCCACCCCTTCTTTCTCCATATTATAAAAGCATAAAATAGACCTAAAAAGATGTTCTTTAAGATGATCAGTGTGTGTAGCAACTAGTGTGAAGAGAGTATCACTGTAAACATTATGATCAAAGGGAGATACACTAGAACATTTTATAAGTGACAGCTTCTACAGGGTGAGCAGTTATTCAGCAGGGCTCCACCTACAAGAGCTGAGAGTCACCCTGCAAAATTTGTGCACAAAGGACTTAAAACAAAATGAAGGCTTAAAAAAATTTTTTTATTCGCCCACTGTGGGAACAACAGCACAGGAGACTGGAGCAGCAGCCATTGCTCCTTCCCACGTCTGAAACCCTCGGAGTCACACACATTTTCTTCACATTGGAAATGTAACCTGGTCTTCTTAGAGGCAGCTGTTTCTCTCATGGCTATTACATCCTCTTTCTGTCTCATTTTCAAAATATGCACTTACTATGAAATTAGGAAAACGAGAATGTTTTTAATGCTATATAAAATGGAGATGGGCAGGTTTGGGTGGCAGAGGTGGCCCTGGGAGAGCTGCAGGGATGCTGTCTGCTGAGCTGTGCACAACGAGAATTAAAATTCAGTGTGAATGCGGATGGCATCGGATGTGACAGGGAAGACCACAACCTTTGCAGTGGGAGTTTTGGCCCCTCCAGGAAGGCAAAAGGAGCCAGAGAGCTCAGTGAGGTTCCAGATGATCAGGAGATGGTACTTCTTAGAGCTTCATGTTTTCATCTTTGAGCAATGAAGATGAGACTATATGCACTTCAGTCATGCTTTGAGGAAGAGAAGTGGGCTTAGGACAAGCTCATCCCGTCACCTTTAAAGTTGGGTTTACAAAGAAAATTTATGAGGAATATTAATTTTTCTTCTGTCTGCATTCATAGTCATATTCCAAATCTGCTTTGTTGCAAAGCTAAATGGTCACAGCATACCAATTCTACCTCCTTCAGTGGAAGTGCCTCCCTACAAAAAATTGCCCTGTGACCTTGAGTTGTTGTAAACCATATGATGGAAAAAAGGCACCAAAATGTGGTTAAAATTGCATTAGTTATTTTCTTGTGGTAGGAAAAGAGCAATGAAAATACCAAGATATGTTAGTTTCTGGAAGGAAAGGAATGAGATACCAAGAGTGGCAAAGGTCTCTAAACTTTCCATGCACATGTGATTTAGGAGGTAATATAGGCATAAAATAAATATAAAATACTTATTAGATTTAGTTTCAATATACAAAAGAAGAAACATATTAAGCATTGCTCTCCCTTTTTCATAAAGACGGCCTCTCTTCACTCATCTCAGAAAAAGATATGCATAAATCTTTCATGTAACTAGAATAAAGAATGTGAAATATTTTATTCAAGGAAAGGTCTATGGAAAGAAGCCTGAAAGCATTGACATACCCTAAAAGAACATCTTGTTTAACAAATGCGCTCATTAGGTGTAATTCAGTCCAAGATGCAGAGCTGTGTATGGAAGTCTGTGCTTAAACAGCCATAAAATCAGAGCCTTATTTAGGCTGGAAGGAACCTTCAGAAGTCCAATGTGTGGTGGCAGGAGGGCTGGAGTGAGTAAATGTCATACACTTAGAGCACAGAAATGGAAATCACAGCACAGCTGTTGATCTTGTTCTTGGCATTCTAATAAGATGTTGCCAAGGCAGATCACAGCATCTTTCAATGAGTTGAAAGAAAGCTTTCACTAAGAGACATTCAGCTGAGAGTTCAGTAAGAGGCCGGATTGAGAATAGTCCAAAACCCAATTGCTTAACTTCATATTTCACCCTTATAAATTTGGGTGCCAAACAAGAATACTTGGAATATAACAAGTTTTAAAAGCCATTACAACTCTACAACAGGACAGCTACAGAGACAAGCAGTCCAGGGCAAGCACTGGAGATGTGTGTGACTGCCCAGGAGGGTGTGAGGAGTTCCCTAAAACCAGTCTCCATTGGTCCATGGGGTAAGAATTGAGTAAAACAAATGGTGCTCTGACACATGCTGGGTAGCAAAGACCAGCTGGGTGCCCAGTGCAGGCTTTCTCTCTTCTTTGACATGGGAGAGCATCACAGATCATCTACCAGGGGAAGAGATGTGGATGTCAGGGCCGGGTCTGCTTTGGCAGCTGCTGCATCTCCCTGACACCCCTTTAGTTTACATTTGAAATTTGAAATGTCTCTGATCTGGATCTGGGGAAAATCATGACACTCACAGTTATGTGCCATCTGCTCCTTCCCATTTCAGTAGTGGAGACAAGACGGGACTCTAATAGCAAAACATTTAGGTTTTAGTTTAGAAGGTAAAGTCTGGCCAAATCTGACATGGTTTTGTCATAATAAGACATGAACTTGCCTCATTCACTCTTGTCATCACAGGTGGACATCACTCTGATAAGGTGATGGCAATGTGTTTTGGTAGCACATCTTGCACCTCCTTGCTCCCTGCAGCAATGTTGCTTTGCTTCCTGCTGCTGTGATCAAAACAAACGTTTTTAAATGACACAGCGTCTGTCAGGTCCCCAGACATGCTGTGACTCTGGGCTCACACCCCAGGGAGCTCCCAGCAGTCAAGGGGAAGCAGTGGGCAGCTCTGCCTCCCTCCTGTCCTCCCCACAGCCACTCCTAGGGAACTAAAACATGGGTGAAAGTTTCTATTTTTTTTTGCAGGGGGAGGAGGTTTTCCTTGTCCTTGGATCAGCAGAGAAAGCTGTGGAAGAGAGAGAGAACTTCATCTGGACAGTGAGTGCCACCTCAAAACAGGAAGCCCTGTGTGGTGAGGGGTTAGCTACCTGTCCTCTACAAATGCCTGCTTTAGGTGGGAGTGAACTGCCTTTTTAAGGCCTGTCTTGAGCCACTGATTTTTCACTGAGTACTTACTTCAGCTGAAATCTTTGCATTTTAATTTTCCTAAATTAGACATAAGAAATCTCAGGGACAGACAGAGAACAGCACAGGCACAGACCTGGACAAGACAGAAATACCAAGGATGACTGGACAGATGTAGACAACATCATAAAGTTCAAAACTCTAGAATATTTCTTGTCTTTCTCTAATATAACTTAAAACAGGCTACAGTATTCCTGTAACAATAGGAGTGAAGGAATACTCTTTACTGACACTGACTCTATTTTATTTCCAACTTTTTCATTTCTGAAAAGATTAACACTAGGCCCACCAGAAAGTAGGCTTTCTCAAAAAGATGCAATCACTCACATTTTGATCCACTCAAAGAAAGATCTATCCTAATATCTGAAAAAACACAAATAGTCCTGTATCCAAGAGGCAGGGGCAGAGTGAGGAGGGAAGGTGGAGGAGCCTGGGTGGCCATGGAAGGGGACTGAATTCTGGCCATTCTTCCTGCTACAGCTGCCCACGTTGCCAACTCAGAGAGTCAGCCCTGCCAGGGACTTGAAGGAAAACAGCCAGTTCTGTGTTTTCTGCAATCCCCATCAAATCCAAGTCCCTGGCTTTTTCACAGGAGCTAACAAACTGGTGACAGTGTAAAGAAATATCTTTGACATTGCGAAGAAATGACTTTGAAAGACACAGAAACAAGTAGATCACAATGTGTCCACAAGCTGCTGTACAAATGTCATTTGGCATTGCTGCTTGAGCTCTCTCATACCCCAGCACAGGAATCCATCCAGCACCCACACTGTTGTCAGCAGGGTTAAAGAGCTCAAGCTTCTGTGTATTTTCTGACTTAACTTTTTTGAGGTGTAGATGTGGATGGAAATGAAAAGTTTGGCATTGTTTGAAAAACAGACCCTTGTGAGTGTGTTCTTCTGAGATACAGAGCACATCTCTTTTTCTATCAGACCAGCAATTCCTGCACCTGACACCTAGATCTCAGAGTCAAAGTTTTTAATTTCCAGGAAAGCAGGGCTCCATCACACATAACGGTTATTTGGGAAGGCAAGCACCAAATATCCCTCTCTTCTTTTTTACCTCCAGATTTTATTGCTGAGGACCCTGTAATTCCATATAGGATAACCCTCTAGTCATTTAGGGTCAGCTGTCCCAGTTCTGTCCCTGCCCAGCATCTTGGCCACTGCCAGCATACTTGCTGAGGGAGGAGCATGACAAAAAGACCAGGTATAGAAGGTATGCATTTTTGCAAGCACTATTAGGAAACAACCAAAACATTGCTGTATTATCAACACTATTTTGGTCCCAAATCCAAAACACAGCACCATCTGGACTGCTACACAGGAAATAAACTCCATCCCAGCCAAAATCAGTACACAGGGAGAGGAGATTTGTGATACCTACAGTCCTTATTTATTGATGATCATTTGCACTTCTATTACCAACACTCAGCACAAATTACAATTTGCAGGTTGCCCTCCTGTGGCATTCTGCAAGAGACAAGCAATGAAATTGCTCCATTGGTTGCTCTCCTAATCCAAAACTGGAATTAATCAATGACAACATTATATAGACATTTTGCTTCCTTTGAAAACTTAGCGTGGCCCCTGAAAAATTAACAAGACCACATCTTCCTACATTGACGGTTCTCAACAGTCACAAACTGAGAGGTAGAATATAGATCTAGATTTGTCATGCAGAAAGCCAGTCTGGCCAGCTCAGCATTACTTCCTCGGGAGTGTAGGCAAGTTTACTGATAGAATAAACCAAATTAGCTAGGAGGCATTTGACCTAGTCTGGTAGTAAATATAAATTGCCCTGAGAGCTGACAACTCATCCCAGGTATAAGGTCAATATGTATATTGGAAGCTGTATGCAATCAGGTACAATTCATAGAGTCCTTTTGGAGAAAGTATTCCTGCTTTACCTGTCTTCTCAGAGCCAGACAGGCATTTATGCCATCACAGCACACCACTGCCACAGGTCACTGGTGGGAGGGGATGGCTTGTGCTCCCGGGGTGAGCAGCAGCAGCCCCGTGGTGGCTCAGCAAATGCACACCCAGTCCAGCTGTGTGCACACTGGGAGCCCTTTGCTGGTGAGTGAGCACCACTGTTCTGCTGTGATACACAGACACTGTGCTGGAGGCTTCTCTGGGGCCCAAGAGGGAGCCTTAAACTGGTATCAATCAAGTGCTTTCCCTTGGAGTACTTAGAAATTGAGTCCAGGGCACTTCACTGCCAGTTGGTTACTGACAAAAGAGCTAAACAAATGTCAGGGAAACAGAAAACAATGTTAATTACACAGTTTTTGAAGGCTCTAAAAAAACACGGTATTCTACAAAAGCCAGGAGGCAGAGGGGTGACTCCCTGTGAAAGCACCACAGTAGGTGGCAAAGTTTGGTAAAAGACTGAAAATGATATAATTTTGCTTAAGCAGCTTTTTCTCTCCTTAATATTTAAATCATTCTATTAACCAGTTATTTCAGCATAAGATTTTGCTGGCTAAATGCTAAAGCTACCCAGCTAAAACTGCACTTGGGGCTCAGATGCAGCCTCCAGCAAGCACAAGGCCTTCATTTAACCAGTGCAATGCCAGAAGGCCCCACTGAGCCAGGGGAGTTAGCAGGGATGTCCAGGAGTGCCTTGGTCCTTGGGTGGTGCTGGTCAGTTACAGCCCCAGGTGCAGGCACAACAGTACAGTTTGTGAAATCCAGACCCTGCAAGGTTTCCAGAGGAGGGAGAATTCTACATACCATTCAGAGTGGGATTCTGCTGATGTCTGAGACATTGAAGTGTAAACGTAGCCAGTGAGATCTGGGCTCCACTGATTTCAGCAGCATCAGGATGAGGGGGAGCAGAGGTGCCTGACCCAGTCCCATGGCCAGATTCCCAACCAACCAACAAGGCTATGGGCAGTCCTCCCCTTGCAGCCTGAGAGGGATGAAGCCCATTCTGCCAGGGAAACCAAATCTGTGTCACTCCCTATGCTTCACCAACATAGTTGACTTCTGCTATAATGAAGGTTACATGCTTAGCTCACAGATACATGTGTATGTAGGTGTGGATTACTCTCATGCTGAGTTCAACCACATGCAAAAGCCCAGGTAGTCAAAGACAACCAAGCCACTGACTTCCAGCTTAATTACAGAGCTACACGTAAATTTAGGAGAGGATAACTGGAACAGCTTAATGTAACACCACAATAAAATATGAGGAAATTCTTCTTAGAGCTGTAAGGCTTCTTTATTTTCTCTCAAATCAAGAACAAATAAAGCAGTTTCTTTCTGCATCAAGGAAATCTGGAGGACTATGCCATATATTTACCTCCTTGCACAGCATAAGTCAGATCAGGATTGCTTCACCTGACATTGGGATACCATGCATACAGTGCATACTAACCTACTCCCAGACGGTGAGTGACTGTCACAAGACAACAGGATGAGCCCTTCTCCTTGGCTGACCTTCTTGATGCTCCTCCACTCACAACCCAAACTGCAATTGGTTTCCTCATCAAAAGGCTGCAGAAAAAAATGAAATGAAAGCAGGCTGCCTATCCTGAGGAGATGCCAGCATGGCCATAACACTGTTGCCAAGTGAGGGTAAGTGATCCCAGCTGCAAAACAGACTAGCTGGCTGTTAGATCATCTTTTTAAAGTAGCCCCCCAAGATATTAAATTCTATCTCATATCTTAAATATGTTTTGTGCTACCACTATGATGGAGCCAGCCTTCTTAGCTTTTTCTTTTGACAGGCTGTGTCAAAGCCCCAAACACAAATACTGTCTGCTGTGCTGTGCCTCATTTAAAAATAATAATTAAAAAACCTCCACCTTAAATGTTTGTTCCCAAAATTGATGCATCGCTGTACAAATGCAAAGTAGGTGACTAAATGTTCTAGGACATGTGGCATGGTGACAGTCTAAATCTGGTGCTGTAATCACCAATTTGCTTATCCTTACGGGTGTTCAGTCTGAGCTATTCAACATCCTGAACTGAACTGTGAGCATGGGTGCCTTGCAACTCTACAATACAGATTTACGATGCATCCTGGTTTCCTTCTTGTACTCCACCAGCAGGTGTATAAGTACTGCCCTTGCTGGTGTGCTGTCTCTGTTCTCATAGCACTTACCTGTTTACACTTTGGCTGAAGGTGTATCACAGCAAACCTGCCAGAGCTCGGTCACATTATCCACATGGGTTCAGATTTCTGAGCAGTAAAATTGGTGATAATCACACAAAGCTCAACAAACTTCCTCTTCTTACACTAGGCAGCATCTGCTGATATATTTAAGCAGCACTTTTCCACCATATCCAAGGCATTTTGCTTCAGGCTTATGGATGCAAAGGGAGGAAAGCATAGCCAACTGCAGTTAAAACCACTCATGAAGGTGCTGATTCCCCTTCCCCTCTGGCTGGGAAAGAGATGTGAACTGTGAGGTTTGAAAGACCAGTTGCACCTGCTGCAGCACCCAGCAGAGCTGTCAGAGTCACACTGCCCCGTGAGCCATGGACAAGTCCCCTGGGGCAGGGGCAGCACTGCCTCTGTGCAGCCGTGGGACCATCCAGCCAGCACTTACAGCTACAGGGTAACTCAGAGCTACCTAATAATACAGGTTTTATAAGCTGTGGATTCCCACTCAGCTAATTCTACAGGCTGGTCATGATTTATTGAAAACTTCATTTCACTCTGAGTGAGAAATAAAAATTGTAAATTATTGGTGTACTTGAGGGTACTCTCAGGTTTATCAGCTTCCTTCGAATGCTGACTGGACTTAATGGATGCTTTCCAAATGAACAGAACTTTAGGATAATTAAAAACTCCAAAGAAGGGAAAGTTACCAATGGTATGGAAGTTGCTTAGTATGGATTAGTTAGAAATAGACTAACACTTGCACAAGGCTCTATATGCCATCCAGAACATAAAACTCATACTTGGCATGCATGTCACAACATTTGAGCATGTCAGTCCTTTCTATTGCATCAATAAATATTTTGAAAGTTAAGTATTGAAACATATGGTGTCAGCCTCCAAATTATGAGAATGGACTTCAAATATTGCAGTTGAGGATTTTAGAAATTATTTTTTGCTAAAATTTATAAAATAAAGCAGAAACTGAAATGCTAAGGATTCCCCTTATCTCCAGGAACAGAGATTTTGGAAGAACACAAAATATTAAAGGAAAGCTGAAAAACTTGTGAGAGTTAGCACAGTTAGAACACTATGTAAACAGACATGTCACATTGTACTAACCCTGTTAGTCTGAGCTAAACACTTTTGCCTTAGTAAGAGGTTAAAATAAATTGCATAAAGCAGTTGAAATTCTTTTCTTTAAGGCTGCCATATCCATCTCATCTCATCATTGAATGTGAAAATGAGGTAATCTATTAGCTCACCACTCACTGTGACATAAGTTCCCAGTTCCTGCCACCAGCCCCAGCATCCCACACATCTCCCTGACAACATTTTACTGCCCTCAGACACTTAACAACATTTCTTGTTAAGAGTCAATCTATTACATAGCTGCCAAGGAAATCTGTGGTGAAATATCTGTTTCTGCTTGAAGAGCCTGGAGCTTCAGTTTGTTCCCCTGCTCTGCAGTGGCCTGGTAGCTTCCACAGGGACCTCCCAGGATCGTGCACTGCCAGGGACAAGGACTTTGTGGAGGTAAAGCTGCCTGTATAACATGGCATTTCCCTCTGGGGAGCTTCCTTCTGGTCAGCAGTGTAAAGGAAAGCCCTTTTTGTGTCATTCCACCTGGCATGTCATTTGGGCATCAGTTGAAGGGATTCATAAAGTCACAAGAGCAGTTTCTGTGTGACTTGAGGCAGGCAGCCAGGGAAGAGGAGCTCCCACCCTGGGGGTTTGAATCTGTAAGCAGCAATAGCAGCACGTCCCCTCTGGTGTATGTCTGGGTGAGGGGAATGCTGATACCTCACACTTTAATTAAAGTCAAAGTCCCAGAAGACTTAAACTGCAGGGTCTGACCCACTTTCCTTCTGAGAACACTGAAGGACTGCTTTGAAGGTTCACTTGCACCGGGCATGCCCTGTTCCTACAGCCACAGCTCTGGGAGTAAATCTCCCTGCCACTCTATTTTCCCCAGCAGGTAAATCGTAAAGTGAATATCAGGGTGGGACACACAGAGGCAGTGTACTCACAAAGCTATGTCTCTTTAGGAGTAGAGAGGCCACTCGTGGTCTCTGATGAAGAAGCTCTGCTGATGAATCCCCACATTCCTGAGGCTGGCTCTACCACCAGGAATCATTCCTGGAAGCATTAAGGAGATGGTGGAGAAAACATGTGCAGGGATGGAAAAAACCTGAACCAGGATGTGACTTTGGTGGCAGGGTGTGCAGTGCCCAGCCACCCACCTGCTTGTGATTCCCTGTTCCACAACAGGTGGGGTGGCCTGGGTGAGTACACAGTGAAGCTTGGAGCACCCTCCCAACCCAAACCTGCTATGCATAAAGGTTGAACTGATTTTGGCTGAAGGGGGTTGGATGAAATTACTTTGTTTTCTACCGATAATACTGACATAACTTTGGAGGAAACTGCCTTTCAATCATCTCTTTGAAATGTCTGGGAGAGGTGTGATCCATGTAGTACCACCTCCTTAGGACTATGTGTCATGGCATGAGCAGTCCTTTATTTGTGTGACTTGTCTTTACCATGACATGCAGAATGCTTCTACCAGCTCTTGGAGGTGTAGAATAGACAAGTATCTCAGCTTTCAGCTTTTAAAATATTAGTGAGTTGTGAAGACAGACATGAAAACACAGTGCAAGGGCAATCTGTAGGTACAAAATTGAAACTACCCCTCATGCTTCCACTGTAAAGGGAGTAAGTTCATTTTCCTTTTTGTCTGTTAATGAGATGGTTTAGAAACTGCAGCGTTTCCAGGCTCAGAATGACTGGGAGGGGCCTCTGTTCCAGAAAAGTCTGGGCTGCTGAAGCAAAGCCGGTGAAGTCAGTGGTACAAATGAAAGTGAAGGTTTGCAAAATCAAACTTTTAAAATGCACATACCCAATGCACAAAACAAATGAGATTTGTCATCCTTTCAGGGTGTCTCTAAGTGGTTGCCTTTCTGCGGTGAATGTCATCTATCCTGCAATGAGGCAGTGCTGCCAATGTAAGCAGCCACCTGCATCCACCATAACTCCATATCCAGATTCTCAGAAATTTCACCTGTATGAAAGAGTGGTGTCAGTTTCAGGAGCTCAGCCTGCCCTGGGACTGCACATCACAACAAGCCCATTGCAGTTCTCTGGTTGAGTGCAGAAATGCACTTTATAGGTACTTTATGGCACCAAATGTCATCTTGATTACATTGAAATGAAGATTATGGATTACTTCTATTAATTAACTGCACATAACAACACTTGTGATGCAGAGCAGCAGGTATGTGTCTGGCATATGTAGGCATGGGGTTCCTATTTTGACCAGAAGTGTCCACCCTATCCATCCAGCACTGCCCACCCCATAACAGGAGTCCAGATCCCCACCCACTGAGGCTGATGCAGTTGTAACTTTGGCTCACCCTTTATTTACAGCTCTTACTTACAGAGAATTATTTTGCTTTTTCAGCAACTGGTTTTGAGTAAGTTTTTTTGCATTTCCATTATAATAACAACTCTCAATTGTTTGTTTCTAATGCAGAACCCATTTATATTTATGAAAGGGAATGTGTCAGAAAGTACCAGCAAATTATACCAAGGAAATCTCAAGATGGTTTCACAAGTCATTATTATCATCCTATGAGGTCAGGAGGAAACTGGTTTGTTTAGTGACACATTGTTTGATTTAGCAGCTGAGTGACTCACACCAAATTGAAGATTTGTTGCTACATTGAATGCTTAATTGCAAAGATAAGCTGTGCTGTTAGTTCAAAGATAGTGTGTAGGCTGAGATGAGCAGATGCCAAAATTGTGAAGACAATTGCTGAAGTTTAAATTATAAAGTCCGAATTGAAAGCTGTGATTAAATAAGGACTGTTCTTCATTAATCACTATTTAGGTTTTCCCCTCTTTGTTTCATTCTTCACTTCGACAGAAGCAACACTATAGAAAGGACCTGAAGCAGAGCTAGATATCAGTGACTGATCTGAATCTTGCTTACATGGGTCCTCCATTTCCACTATGTATTTAACACCTGTGAAAATACCCAGGTGCAAAAGTAATCAGAATTTTGGCTTTATTCATTCATTTATTTTGAGATGGGTTGAGAGCATGCAGACTCCCCCATTCACCTCTGTGTCCTGTGCTTGTCCCAAAAGGCATGTATGTACATGAGCATCACATAAACTGTTCCACATAATTACTGAAGCTCACTCTTCCCTCACTTGCTGTCTCTGCTGCAAACAGGAGCAGCTCAGCTGAGCACCCAATATGAGCTCTGGCTCACTGGTGGCAGAGTTGGCAGAGTCATGGAAAAACTGGGATGCTGAGGTGGATGCAGCTGGAGCCCTCTTGCTGGGGCTGCCTGGGGCTGGGCAGGAGGACAGCAGGGAGGGGAAAGAGCCACTTCTCTTAAGAGTCAGTTTTGAAAGTGCTGGCAGAGGCAATCCCTGTTTCTTATCTGGAAGCTGAAAGTGTTGTCTCTGTGTCCTGGTGTCCTTGGGGATTTAGAAGGGAGGTAACAGAGATGAAGCTCGCTCTGGAGGGTCAACTATAAATGTTTAATCTTAACTTTTCTTCTGGTAAATCCAGGAATGATATAAACCTTGGGGGCAGGACAAGTGTATTTGGTCTCGAGCAGCAAGTGGAGGCAGAGGGATTGGCAGGATGAGGGGCTCCTAGTATACTTGGGGAGCCTTGGGCACCAGAAATGGCCGAGACGCCCCTGTCCACAGTAGGGGACATAATGCAGAAACTCCCCCTCGCTGCTGCGAGCTTCTTGCTTTGCTCACCAGCAGATGGGGTAATGTGTGACACCAACAGCAGCTCGAGGTATAAAACAGGAAAAGCTTAACTATTCGTGAAGGAGAGCCCGGATGCTCCCCGCTTCCCCTCCGCCCCCAGTCTGAGGGATTGCTGCTGGCTGCTGCCTGCTCGGACACAGACGGGCGCATTCGCTGCCCAAATCAGGTGCTATAAAGTCTCTGTGGCTGAAGCAAAAATACAAATTTTGTGGTGCATGCATGCCGTGACTCCCGCCGACGTAATGAGCGCCGTGTTCGCGGTGGCACTGCTTGTGCTCGGTATTGGGTCACGGAGTCCAGCACGGGGTGGCGGCTCCGCATCCAGGTGCCTCCGTCAGGCCAGTGACAGTCCCTGGGTGGCGGGGCGGGATCACCCCGTCCTGCGCCTCGGGAAACGCGTCGGCCAGAGCACTGCCCGCTCGTTTTTCTAAGTAGACACCGGCTTAAAAATGCCCTCAGCAATTCCCGCAGCCCAGAGGAGAAAGGTACGCGCTGTTAATTGCCGTGGCTTCCCTGGAAGCTGCACCAGGGCCGTCTGGCTGCCGACAGGAAATAAGCTCGGCTCGGCGTGGCTCGGCTCGGCTCGGCTGCTAACCCCGCAGCGCGAGTTTGGCTCGGGGAAAACTACAGGAGGTATTTGAACAGGGTAAGCACATGGTGAAAGCTAAGAACAGAAATCATCGATAAATAAACCCCAAAGCTGCTGGCTGAAATAGGCACCAGGAAAAGCGCAGGCGTTCAGTTTGTGATGCTCTCGGCACGACAGTGCGTGGTTCGTGCCATAGACCGGGACAACACCCGGAGGGGAGGCGACGCGGTTCTCAGTGTGCCCGTGGTGACAGTCCTGGACTGTCACCACAAACCCAAGCCTGAGCGGAGATGATAGAACCCTTCATCTGCAGAGGGCACCCCAAGCACACTCCGTTGCTCTCATCACACCCCACATCAGAACTCAACAGCTATCGCAGTCTTATGGAAGTTACAGAAAATAGTATTTATTATCATCCCAAAGCAAACAGTCATCTTTTCCCATTGCCCTGGGGAAGATTAAATAAGGACCCATGAGTGGGATGTAACGAAGCAAAGCGATTATTTGATTCAGAAATCACGGGTTTGGGGGGCAAATTTCAAAGCAAAGCTTTTTCTAAGAGGTGGTACAACAGCACCGAGTGAATCATCAATCCCAGGGGAAAAATAGGAGGGTGAAAGCCCTCCTACCTCTCCTGCGAAAGTGCTGTCTGTGCCCAGTTGTTCCCATGAAATAACAATATTGGCTGCAGGGCTTGTTCTCTCTTGCAAATAGATTAGGCTGCTGCGGTTTAAGCTTATTGGAGATATTGCCCTCAGCTCCCAGGATTACCTTATCAGCAGCAAACAGATGGAGTGTATCAGTCGTTCCACACCTGTTGATCCTACATGGGAGCCAAAAAATTAATTGCTTAGAAATGTAAAAGTAAAAACCTAAAATAATGAAGAGGGAAAAAAAAAAAAAAAAAAAAAAAAAAAAAGAAGGGAAAAAAAAAAAAAAAAAAAAAAGAGAGAGAGAGAGATTAAAGGGAAAAGGTGGGGAGGGATGGGAACTTCTCGCCTGATACTGGTATGAGTGCCAGCACATTTTTGAAGACGTCTTATGCGGCCTCTGATGCAGTTTGCAAACACGAGAGGGTGGAGACCCCAGAGAGAAGATATTTTTGGCAAGAAATACCTATTTAGCTGTTACCAGCCGTGTTTAATTTGCATACATATGACTCGTGGAGATAACAGCAAATGCAAAAAGCTTTCTAAAAGGATGCTGCACAGCTCCCGGGGTGCCGCTTCCCCGCCTCGAAGCGCTCCCAGCGGGGTTGGGGCTCCCTGGCGCGGGGCTCTCGGAGCCGCGAGGAGGAGCTCCCGCATCGGCTGAGCCCCCGCGCAGGGCTCAGCCACGGTCCCGTGGCTGTTCCCAGCCTCCCTGTGCTGTGGAGCGTGAAGGAACAACGGCTCCCAGCCCGTGACAATCTCCCAGTGCCCCAGCCACGAGCGTGAAGAGGATTAGGTCTCCACGGCTGCCACGGGAACGTGTACCATGAAAGAGCTCGGGAATCAAACAGATGAGAGAAGGATCAGGCTTGTTCCATCTTCTGTAAATCACTAGTCACATTTTGAGTGATGAGAATAATGGCAACAAACTAGGGGAAAATTCATACAATGACTAACAGAGGAAAAACTGGTAATTTTAGTGCTGCCCTCTGTCCTGAGGAGCCCCGGAGCTGGGGAAGAAGTGAGAGTACAGTGATGTTACTCCGCTCCCTGCACCCGTGGGGCATCATGCGACCACCGCAGCACTGGAGGAGGCAGCGGGGTGGGATCTCACCCTGCCCCACACCTGGCACGCCTCTCTGGGCACTCTGCAGGCTGCTTCATTTTACACACACAATGTGATTGCAGCTCGGCCTGTCAGGTACGCGGGCTGTGGCCGGGCAGGCAGCACAGCAGCCTCGGCTCCGCGGCAGCCCCCGAGAGCGCGCAGGGTGCGCGGACAGCCCGGCTCGCCCGGCTGTGGGGAACGTGGGCTGGAGCCCCGGAGCACTGCGCACCTCCAAGGAGTCCCTGAAGCTGCCCAGCAGGTAAAAACCTCCTGTAGCCATCAAAATGAGACCTAGAAGAGGCAGCTAGTGTGCCTGTGTACACACTGGGGAGACAAGTTTCCTGCCTGTGTCTCTGTAGGTACCAGTAGCCCAAAGATGCAGGTGGTGGCAGAGGTTTGTGCCGTGGAGAAATGGAAGAATTGCCTATCACACCCCAGGGGAGCCCTACTCTGAGCAGTTACTCTAGAAAGCCTTATTTTTAGAAATGTCTTATCATTTCGATTCCCTGAAACTAACTTTTCACGATTCAGAGTTTTTGCTGTGCTGTATTAAATGACAGCAGTCTTTCCACACTCCTTTATTTATGGATATGAAATTAAAGGAGTGCTGCTAGAAACAGCCGGGACTGAAGAGTCTCCTGTTCAATTTGCATGGCACACATTATTCCTCCTTGTTGTTTTAGCGTAATTTTTAATTAAAATTGGCAAATCTCTTAGGCCAGTCTGCATTCATGACCTTTAGCCTGAAATATGTTAACTCATCACTGAAATAATTAGGTATTTACCCCCAATCTTTGTCTCTTTTCATTTTCTCCTATTAAGTGATACAGGCAACTGTCAGAAATTTCATATTCTCCATATTTACCCAGATTTGCCTGACATCTTAAGAGCTCCTGAAGAGGAGCTGGACTCCCATATGAACAGAAGTCCCCAGCTGCTATCTCATTGCATGGACCAGTCGTGCTGAGGAAGCTCGATGATGTCTTAGAGAAGTCTGTAACACTGTTGCTTGAAATGGGTGCGAGAGGGAGAACAGTTTACAGAGCTGAACTATTTTCATGCAAAAAGAGGACCAGTTTCTCAGCATTGCATTTCATGTCCTGTCATACATAACAACAGTTTTGTTGTCCTCAGTGTACCAGATAAAACCCTGTGAGCTTGGGACTGAAACTGAGGTCTATGTACCCACCATCAACAGAATTTTCTTTTTTTTTTCACCTAAGGTGCAACACTGATTATGAAATGGCACCAGAAGCCTTGCTGGGCACAGCAGTGCCACTGTCCATCCTGCTACATTGGATCAGCTCCTGGTGTGTTTCAGCAGAGCTATTGAGGGCTCTCTTGACTCGTTTTCAGTCCCTGGATGGAGGGAGCAGAGCTCCTGATGGGCAGTTTGGAATGAGTCACTGGGCATCGTGTGCCTTTTCTGGCATGTTCAGCATTAGGGAAATATGTAGAAGGTTGCCTCAAAGATGATTAATAAGGTAGTGGAGTTTATGTAGAAAAAGTCTGGATACTGGTTCACAAAGCACCTGCTATAGAAGTGCCTATACCAGGAAAAATGGGTAGGAATCTTCTTGTGTGACTGGTTACTGAAGGTTTCTGCAGTGTTACTTGGCAGGAAGAGGTTCCTAAAAGCCCTTACCTACCTCACCTCTCTGTTGCAAGTGTTCTTTCAGCCAGGATGAATCACTTTCCTGGAATTGCCTGTTCCTCTTCACCGACTTTAAAGAGAGTTATTTGTCTTCATTTGGCCGGCTAAATACAACCCCAGGCAACCAATGAGGAAGAAAAAAGAGCTTTTTCCTCTGTCAGGAATAGGGCCTGAGTTTCTCACTGACTCTTGGTACAAAAGGTAGAGGAGATTTAGGGGCAATCTCTGCACACTCTGTGAGAGTGGAGGGAAGCAGACACCTCCAGGGTAATCCTGATTTATGGGCAGCACTGCCCTGGCACTGCCCAGCTCTCTGAGCTCCACACAGACAGCACCAGAGGCTGCTGCTCCACAGACAGCTCATAACTCCATCCCAACACAGCTGCACTCAGTCCAGCCAAGGTGAGTTGAAATACTTCCCTGGAAATAAAACAAATGGAAGAAAAGAAACCCCAAAACAACTAAAATCGATTGTGGCAGCTCTGCCACTCTCTACATCTACCACAGCAGAAAGCAATCCTTCATGGAAGAGATGCCTCTTAAAGTGCCACAAAAGGACCCATAAACACAGTTCCTATAAAACCAGTCATCAAAAATGTGAGTGAGAGCTAGGAGGTTGCACAGAGACCTTCTGTTAATTTCAATCCTTATGCAAAAAAGATGTGGGAAAGAGAACATAAATACACGTATATATCTATGTACTAAACATTATCTGTCAAAAAGATCACAGTAAAATTTTTGTCTTTTATGAAACAACAGTGACATCCAGTGGTACTGTAGGTACAGCCAAGGAAAGGTAAAACCTTTCACCCTGGGACAGGATCCCTTGTGGGAGGCTGGCAGGACCCAGGCAGCTCCAGCTGCCCACACCTTGAGCAGCACCTCTGTAAGGGATTCACCTGTAAAGGAAAAGAGAGAGAAAAAAAACCCGGTGTTTTTCAGAGCATGGAGTGGAGATACATGCATTTCAGAGGCTTTGTAACAGCACATATAGGTAAAAAAAAAAAATCAGCCAGTTTTCACGAAAACAACATTTTCATGTCAATTAAAGTCTACTTCCATGTAAACAAATGCATCCTATAAAAAACCTACTCCCAGGCACTTAATTTCACTTACTGTAAGACATAATTAAAATTACATTTTCCCTTTCTTTAATTTCCCTCCCATTTTCTGTTTTGTGTACTGATTTATAACCTTCTTTAAAATATTTTCCTTGGACTTTCTCTCTAATCTCTTCCAATCTCCCTTTATTTTTCTACCATTTAGATTTGGATTGGCTCAACTACATTTTCTTTTCTACTTCTGCCTGGTTCTCTTGAATAAGCTCTCAGGGAGCGTCTGCCTCTTTCTGCTGTCATTTTGACTTGCTTGCTTATCGCTCTCCATCGATTTTCCCGCAGGATTTAATTTTAATCCAATTTACAGTGTCAGTAATCTGTGTAGTTTCTTTTAGTTAGATTTAGATTCCAACTAATTTCCTTTCCGTTGACAACTGCCCAGCTCGCTCCATTTAAATCATTGTACTCACTCTGTCTCGGCCAGGCTGTTCCCTTTCCAGCCGGGGCTTGCTGGCTCTCGCCTGCTGCTGGCTGGGAAGCGGAGGGGACTGGATGGCTGGGAGATCAGGTGGCAGGAGGCAGGGCGATGGAGGCAGCCACCCTCCCCACCCTGGGCTTCAGTTATTCACTTGTGGCCAGAGCCAGTGGTGGGAGTGCAAATCCTTCCCCCGTGCCAGCATCCCCGGCAGTCTCAACGCCGAGTCCCGCCCGGAGCAGGAGCACAGTGCCAGAGACAGCGGCTCGGCAGCATCCCGAGGGACATCAGACCCGGCTTCCCAAGGACCCATGGACACGGATGGGAGCCAGGCTCTGTCTGCACGGCTGCACCACGCCTCGGGTTTGTCGAGGAGGAGTTATTTGCCGGGGGACATCTAAAGAGCCATCAACTAGTGGTGTGAATCCAATACACAGTAACAAAAGCTTTTGAAATCGTCCCCCTCATCCCGAACCATAATGCATGCTCTTGTTCCCGGAGTAAAATGGTCAAAATTTGTTTGTCATTTGTCAGGCATGAAGCTCCGGTGAGCTGTAAATGCTCTTTTTTCCAGGGTAACTCCAGGAGGTATTTGTGGTTGTATGATGCTCCTCTCACTTTGATTTCTTTCTTTTGCTTCTGTCTTATTTTCTTTTCTTGCATAATTCACCCATCCAACTCCCTCTTTGAAATGTAAATGAAGAAGCTGTTTCATTAGATCTATATGGAAAATCATAAATGCTCTTATCTCTAACAGCTTAACCACACATTTGGGGGAAAAAAACCCCCACTTTATTATATGAGCACATTTTTTTATCTCAGAAGTGTACTTTTTTATAATATTTAATTAAAGATATAAAAACAGTCTCTCCAGCTATTTCCTGATAGATATGTCTTGGCTTTCTTCTGTAGGAATATTAGGAAAATTCTCACAAAGGAATTAAAAAGTAGCTATGCTTGGAAGAAAAGCTGCAGCTTTTTGTGCAACTTACATTGAATGTCACCACCACAAACCTCAGCAGAATCTATTAGAAAACATTTGCTCTTTCCCTGCCATACACTCATCTTTTGTCCAGTTGCCAAGTGGCTTAATCTTTCATCAGCAAATAATTTTCAGTTAATGAGAATTTACTCTGAAGTGCCTTTTCCCTCAGGAACACACATCTCCCCTTCATCCAGCATGAGTCTTCCTATGCAGATTGCAGCAGCTGTTGGAACATGATGAGCCTTGTTACAGGTATTGATTTGTCTTAGGCCGCTGCCTGGACCAGTATTTGCACTGGACCAGCACACCATCAGGCACAAGGATCTGCCTTCATTTTCCAGTGTTTTCCTCGAGGGGCATAGGCAGGCTGACCCTGGTCAGCTCGGGCGATCCTCTGCCGCTGCGCTGCTCCGTGCCTTGTGAGGACGCACTGAGCAAAGGCAAGGTGGGGGCTGCAATGGGCTCTCACCTCTCACAGACTGTGCAGGGTTATTTTTAGATCTGCACATCAGACACAGATTTGACTGATGGGAGCTCGCTTTCAGCTGCTCTGTCTCAAAGTGACTTTTTGAAGTAGCTCTGTGCTCCTGCCCACAATGTCTCCTCTGGGCTTCCACTCCTCAGAGCCAGGAGAGCAATGGCTGCCTGAGCACTGCAGGAGGAAAGCAGAGAGACAAAAGCCAGGGTAGCACCTTGTAGTAAACATGGGCAGGGTGAAAGTGATTATAAATATCTTCAGGATGTCTTATAATATTCTTACCATGGCAAGGGCCCACTTCTTGATACACTCTGTGCACTTGCCTTAACTTTTATCAAATGGCAAGTTCCACCAGGATCTAAAACATTCAAAAGCTTGAAGGAAGTTGCAGGAGCAATATCCTATTATTTTTCTCCACCTCTGCATTGATACTTGCTGCCTTGCATATTCAATGTGTAAACATTCGCTCACTTGTGAAGCTATGCCTCACTTGTGAGAAAGCTGCTGCCATAACAAACACTGAACACTGCAGCTGTATGCAGTTCTGGGCACAACTTTCTGAGGAACAACTTACAAACAAAAATAAAGTCATTTCCTTCCAAAAAAATTCTCTGGGAGAGATGAATCCAGTTTCTTATCTGTCTCCAACATTACACTGGGGCTGGTTTTCGTGTACCTGGAGGTCTTTACTGAAGTGCTGTTCAGTACATCTGTTCAATATTTGTGCCTTCATTTTTTTAAGGGACACAGTGTTATTTTCAGTCTTCTTTTTTCTTCTTTTAAAGAGAAAAAATGAGCACTGTTGTCTTGTCTGGTAAAAGATGAAAGCAGGCTTAATCTAGAATAATTTTAAAGTCATGAGGCTGTTTCTCTTTAACAAGGTGTGTCATGGTTGTGCTTTATCCCCTGCTCACTTCTGCTGGACCTCTGGTCTCAGCTTCCCAAGCTGCATGGTCCTGTGAATGAATGAGAAGCACCCCAGGCTGGGAGCAGGGCCTCAGCTGCCTCCTCTGCAGGCTTCTTTGGCTACACAGTGGTGCCTCAGGTCTCCCCAAGCCAGCAGTGCTGGGAGTGAGGCTTTCACGTGGGGTGGGGTGGGGTGGGTCTTTACAGCATCTTTCTCCATGAGATACAGAAGCTGTGAGAGCCAACAATCCCTGCCCTAAGGTTCTGGGGACACAGCAGCCAAATTAAACTTATAAAGTGAAGATTAAGTCTACCTCACACATACCCTAGAAACACAAAACTGCCAGATACCCTTCCCTTCTTTGCTGTGACCCATTTATCAAGTCAGGACATTAGGCATAATTAGTTGTACTGTTGCATTTGCAACCAATTTAAAATTAGCAACTTCAATCTGTTTGTTGGTTTGTTTGTTATCAATAAAACTATCCAAGGGTCTGAAAGTAAGTGCAAATTAAGAAATAATTGCAGAGGTTTATAGTTCCAGTCAGGCAATCTCCTTGGGGATTTGGGGTCTGTTTAGAAGATATCCCTTTTCAATCACCACTGGACCCTGATCCCACCAGCACTTGCATGCCCACAGTCAGCAGCCTACATTTTCAGAAATGACTAAAGGTCATTCAAATTTAATGCAAAGGAATTGGTATCTGCCTGCACACACCTACTATGGTGCCTGAAATCAGACCTCACAAATGCAGACTTGTGAGGCCCCTGGCCAATTGGTAAATACAGGACAAAGTTCAGATCTCTGGCACACACATTTAGTTCTTTGTATTTCATGGACTATTTATAAAGTAGGGTAATAGAACCATGAGTGAATCTAAGATGCAGAAGTAGGTATCTGGGTGTTCAACCCTGGGTAAAGGAGGTGTTTTCAAAGAAGTCAGTTTAACTGACACCATTTGTATGTATGCTCCCTTAAAAATCCTACCTTGAAGGGAAATTATCTGGAGAAAGCCTATCCTGCATTGACATAGAAACAGAGAGGAGTGATTTCGTGATGCCTGAAATGATGGTGGCTCTTCCAGTTGGACTCGATGGGAGGGAAGGCGGTGTTTGATGGCTCCTGCTTCAGTGCAGCTCACACAGGCTCTGTTACCATAGCACCAGCCTCTTCTGCAGCACATTTTCCATCAAGTGCTGGTTAAGAGTTCTTTCCTTAAATCCAAGAATCCAAAGCAAGGGACGTGTTAGTGGAATGTCTTCGAAAGAAAATATACACTCTGATATTATTGTATTGTAATAGAGGTGCTGAATCTGTAAGTTTCCCTTTGATATTTCTGTCTCCTCTCTCTCAAGATTTTGAATCATCTTCCATCAATATACTATAATTTCCAGTAGCTGGAGTGGAAATCTGCCATGAAGAATGGAAAATGGATGAGAGAATAAATATAGGTGCTCCATCTTAGCACAGCACACTGGATTTTGTTTCTTATCATGGCATGTATTATAGGTACAAACTGATGGATAGTAAGGGCAAATTCCTATTCATTCTTGGTTCAAGACCAAATTCAACATATAAAATAACAAAGCAATAGCAACATGGCAGTAATGCTTCCTTATATTTTCAGCCTATGGCCTGGATTTAGGAGCATCAGGTATTTTTGTGCATTGTAAAAAAATAGAAGCCTGATCACCCCGGATCACTCAGTCCTGCATAAAGAAATAGTCACCTTCAGAGCACTTCTGATTCCATTGCACCTAGAGATAGCCCAGGATGTTGATGATCAGCCAGCTGTTATAATTGAATAGGATAATGTCAGCCCCATGTTCACAGTTTTTAAGTAGGGAGAGACTTTTAAAAGTGCTTGGTTTGTGTCTCTAAGTCCAGGAAGCAGTTCATAATTTACAAATATCTAAAAGCATGTTTTTTAGCTCTGCCGAAAAGGTTTTGACTCAATCTATACATTTTTTATTGGATGCTCTGCTCTCATAAATCAGTTTGTTCTCAATAAGCGTCAGGAAGGCACACCACTGCAGTCTTCCCATAAATTTAGTACCTTTTAATCAAAGAAGGAAGCTTTGTATTGTAGCAGGCAGATTATAAAGTGGCTTTTACCAAGCTGAGCCACTTATTTGTAAGCCTCTCTATTAGGGAGCTTCAGATAAGCCATTTGAGAAATGAGAAAGGTTTGATGGCTGGAGACCAGGGGCTGCTCCTAGTGACACTGATGCAGATTTGGAGCAACTGCCCTGGAGTTAATAGCTGGGTGGATAAAAGCTGAAAACTCCTCCAGCCACATGCTCGTCCACCTCAGTGTGTGCAGGTGTTTCTTCTCTAGAGCTTCCTGTTGTTATGAAATGAGATATTTTGTTCAGAGGGAAACAGGAACACCACTTTGTTTTTCAGCACCCTTTTAATCTTGCAGCAGGATTAAAATGCTTTTTGGTTTAATGCTAATCATATGCCCCCTGATTCTAGACTGGCCTGGAGTTCCTCTAAATGGTTTGTGTGACGAGGCTGCTTCTGAGAGGATTAGAGAATTGTGCGTGTCATTTAAGGTCAAAAAGGCCTCCGATTCATTTTCAAATAACAAAACTTCTTTTCCTAAAAATTCAGTCTCCCTGTAAATACATCCATAAAAATAATTCTGAAAGTTAGGATATATTTTGTCCACTTTAGAGGCCTTGCTGGTAAGAGAAGCATCCCACATGTGATCAGCAGTGATTACTGGGTGCTCTCACTGCCAGAGGGGATGCCCTGAGGTACCCCTGCCCTTTGTTCCTGGTTGATAATTCCCTTTGCCACCCTGGAGTCACCAGCAGGGCATATCCCAGGCATGGGGCTCGTTTCTTATAACACTTCTCCTTTCACCAAGTTGGGATAGTGGTATTTCTTTCATGTATTCCTATTTCTTCTACCTCATTTTTCCCCTCAGGCAAGGCCACCTGAAAACTTGGGTTCAGGGTTGTGCAAACGTGGATTAAAATCTCCTTAAGTATCAAAATATCTGTCTGCAGATCTACTGCACATTTTGAAAAGAGTTCTTTTGCTTACATAGCCTGCTAATTTCTTAGACACAGTCATGAGAGATAGATTAAATCACTTGGGAGAATAAAATTATTTTCTTATAGATTAGCCCTTGCCACTTTTCTAGTTGATAAATTTAGCAAAAATTTTCAATGTCTATTCTTAACCCTCTGTTATATTTAATTTTAGTTCATTCAATATAGCATGATGCAAGATATTTGAAGGTTTGGAGTCTTTGTCAGCAGAAATGATTGGCAGCCTGAAGCAAAAATAACTCATTTTAATGGGAAATATATAGAAAAGATTAATTTCTTTTTGCATTCAAATTATTTGGGGGAGGGAATTTTCTATGCTAGGTTAACCTCCTACTCCCTTTCCTCCCACCTGCTCTCACCTCTCCCACACATACTTAGGTGGTTCCTGCTGATACTTTTACTGCTTCTTTATTGTAATATATATATTTTCAAATATTTGAGTGTTTTAATTTGTCCCAAGAGCAAAGGATCAAACAGTGAAAATAATCTTACCTATCTCAGTGCTATCTGAACTGATCTCCATCTTAAAATAGGTATTCTTCTGAGGCGTATTAGCTTTATTTAAAAACATTTCATTAAGTTACTTGATTTACAAATTAGTCATTTAATATTCAAATCTTGTCTGTGGAAATACGTTCCATATAAAATCAGATTAAAACTCCTGAACTGGGAAAGAGATGTATAGAGAAGGTGAAAAGGTAGTAACTGTTTCTCACTAGAAGCAACTAAAGGACATTAAATGACATTTCCAGCAAGTCTCAAAAGATTAAGTAATTTGCTACAGAATCCATAATGAAATTGTGGAATCAGTTTCTGCCACAAAATGCCAAATGTGGATACCCATGCAATGCTGGGCACTGGGGATATGATAATGAGCTCACTTCAGCTTTTGTCCAGCTCAGCTTGTTGGGTCCTACACTCTCAGGTTCCTGTTGTGTTTCTTACCCTACATCTAGAAAATTTATAAATGAATCCAGCTTCAGAATAATAGGTAACAAGTAAGTTCATGCTAATCCATGGATGTAGTGGGAATTCTTCCTGTAGATGCTGAAAGTATAACTCCCTCACTCCTTGGGGGCTCAGGACAACCTCCTAGTCCCACCCTCATGGCCCATTTAGCACATGAAACAGATTTTGCTTCTTAGTGCTCAAGGAGACTGATTGCATTCAGATGGTAGATGGCTTTTTGAAAATAAGGAAACAGAAGTTGTATAGACATACACCAACATTTTGGCAGGGAGAAATGTTTATTTTCTATGCCAGTCCTTCATTGTCCTCTCAGGTAAATACACTGCCTGCCAAGGAGATCTACTCTTTGCACATAGACAGAAATTTGCAAATCTTCAGCACTGGGTTCCAGGGAAGGCAATAGGAGTGAAGCAACCTGGACTTGAAGAGTCTAATCATGGTCAGACTTCAGATTCCTCTTCCTCCTCCCTTTAAAAAAGAAAGAATACATCTGCATTTCTTGGAAAGTTGTGCCTGAAAGCTGCTGGCAGTAAAAGTTTTGCATCATTCACTGTCACAAGTAATCCCAAACCTTGGAGAGGGGAGCATTGCACAGCCCCAGGACGTGGCTCAGCAGAGAAGCCCAGCTCAGGGCTGCTCCTCCCTGAGCTCTCTGCTCCAGTGCTCTGGGGGTAGAAGCATTTGTGATGTTACCAGATGGCACTTTTTGGAAAAACTTGGAGGCATTAAAGTAACCACTGCCTATTCTTGGAGGTCGGCTATGAAAGGCACCTCAGAAAGCCCTGTGCCCTCTTTTTCTTTTGCAAACTGTGCACCTGTGGATTAGCCTAACTGAGGACATGACCTGAACTCCATGGTCATGAGCTCCAACAATCTGACCTGAGCTCATGGTCAAGCTGACCTGAACTCCTCCATGGTCCTGACCTGAACTCCATGGTCAAGCTAGGTTGGCAAAGATAAATGGAATTTTCTGTAGTTCGAGGCAAATCATGTGGCTTGGTAGCCTGTTATAAGAGAAAGAGAAATTTGATGTCTTTGATTCCTTGGGCCCTAATGACTTAGAAATATCAGACTTTTCAGGTGGATCCCACTTCCTTAGCAGTCAGAATGTGCTGTGATTCTCTCCTCCCTTCAAATTACAGCAGAGCATAAAAACAGTATTCATAGATTTTTATATGTATTACTTATTTGTGCAAATTTATTTGCAAGGTTAGAAGAGTATTTGACAGTTCTCTGTCATTCTGTGGCTGCCCATGTTGCCAGTGACTATTTGCACACCAAACAGACAGATCTCCTCTTGTAGTAAAGAAAGTGCAGAAAGAAGCTCCACAGCATTTCCCCAGAGCTTTGGCCTTTAGGACTCCCTGAAGGATCAGTACACATCCATTTGTTGTAACGCTGGGCAAGATACAATTCTCCTTCATGGGCATTCTAATGTTGTTTTTCTAGGCTGATGCACTATGTCAAAGTCAGGCAGCTTCACATGGCAGCACTTTGGCTCCTTCTGATTGAGTTTTTTGTCTCTTCCCTCTTGGCAGCTCAAAAAATCAGCTCCATTTAATTTGAAATAAAGACAATGGATGTCAGCACTGAAAATTTCCAGTCTTTGAAAGGAGAAGAAGGGGTCAAGCAGCTGCCACGTGCACAAGACTTCTGTGAGGGCTTTTCTCAGACTCAGCAGGGAAAATGAGATTTGTGCAGACTGTGTCATCAGTGATTCTTTCCAGATCCTGAAAAAGGGCAAATAGACTTAAACATCCAAATTTAAAAATGCAGCTGAATGGGCCATGAAATACAGTACCTACAAAACCAGCCTGGTTTGATCTGTGCTCTTTGCAGAGAATGTGGCTCTCGTGCATGAATAGCTGTGAGGAGAAGATAAAGAAAATAGCTGTGCAAAATAAATATTACTTTACTTCTCTTTCAAGAAAAAGATATCTCTAGGCTAATCTAGGGCTCATCTCTATAGTTTGTAATAGAGGGTTATTATTTTTTGCAAATGAAAATGTTACAAGTCCAATGTACAGGTTGGTGAGTTTAATAGAAATGGTTTCTGTTGTGATGATAAGCTTTATATTCCAGTCACGAGGCATAAGCAGTTTATTCTGGAGTTCATTCTGAGGAGGTAATGACTAGGAAAATGACAAAGAAAACTGTTACTGACCATTAGTGAGCAATCACTCTGTCATATTACCAAGATAATTTAGATAAATATGGGGTTTAGCTGTCTCCAAGGGAGACAGGATGCTGATATCTTAGATAGTGCTGCTTTTTAAAGCTTTTCCATTTGATGAATATATATTTTTGCCTCAAAGACACAGACTAGTTCCCCATATCTTCCTGATGGAAATAGTAATAGCTCATTTCTGTGCTGTCATCTTTGTTCAGTTGTGCAAAGCATAAAGCTACAGAGTTTTGCAGAAAATAAGGAAAGCTCTGTTTGGAAACATAAGGTATTTAATAAATGAATGTAGAGTATACCATGTTTTTCTTCAATTGGCTTCCATTATTTTAGCAGCTGCTAATTATGCAGTGTTGATATTTAGAGAAAGAGTAACAGATTTATCTGTTCCATCTGGATAACCAGGCTTTTAGAGCATGTCCTTCTACCAACATTGGACTTAACTCTTCCTGGTTTGTTTTTTTTTTTTTTGATCCTGAGGCCATATCAGGTTATATTAAAAGGTAAAAATTTCAGTTGAGATAACTAGTTTTTAATTTTGTCCTAGTTTTAAAAGTAGTTTCACTGTAGACATCACTGGCATAAGATGGCTTACAAGGAGCTGCTTTGGATCAGCTGGATATTAAGACAATGATTCGTAATACACAGGCCAAAGACTTTCAAGATCCATCTGCCAACACTAGGTTTAGGCACCCTGTATAATATGGATTTTTCCATGTTGTACGTCAAATATCGCATCTTTCTCCAAAAGCATACAGTTTTGCAGGAAGGTTTTGCAGCAGTCAGATGATTGCCCAGGTCTAAAATCAGATATCCAGGTGCAGGGGACACAGAAAAGCAGCATTTGCACTCTGTACATGCAGTTGCACAATACATGCACAGGGCAATCCTGCCCAGCATGTGGAAGTGCTGTAAAGCCACTGCTGTAAAGAATTCAGTCACCATTGCACCCACAATCTCCCCAAAATGGATGTGCTACACATTGTGCTTGGCATGAGACACTCAGCTCCTGTTCCATAATCTGAGCTTTCATCTTTAAATTGGCTCCATATTCTTGAGCATTGTCAAAGTGATGAGATCTACCTAGAATGGGAAACATCCAGAGCCAGGACCAGAAGGAGGTGCAAATCATCCTAATTTGCCTCCAAGGACATCAACTCTTCAGGCACAAATGACAATTTGTATCTTCAACTTAGTCTTTTAACTAGCGATCAAACGAAACAAAAGAAGAAAAAAAAAAAAGAAGAAAAAGAAGGGCTCAAGAGTCTCAAGAATTGTTGCAATAGACTCGGGATTAGACCCTGCTACTCCTGAACTTGTGGTCAGTTTTTTCCATGCAGTGTGATACTTTTGCATCAATTTAAGTGGCATAGCTGTTGAATTAGAAGGTCAAAACTAAGTCATTGGGTGGGATGTGATGGAGCTGAAAGGATAGAACTGGTGCAGCGGGCTTGTCAGATGGGAGGGCTGGAGATGCAGACTACCATGTCTTGGAGTTTGATGGGATAGAAATGATACCTGTACAGCGCATCTGGTTTAATTTGGGATGTAGAATAAACTGCTACAGGCTTTCTGTGGGGCTGAGACCTTATGGGGCCCTGCCAATCCATGAGAATAATCACTAGCCCTGACTGCAGCCCCCACTCACACAGTGCCCCAGAGCAGGGAGCCTTTGCTCTCCAGAAACTGCATTATCTTTTGTAGACTTAAGATTTCTCAACCCTTAGTGTCATCACTGCCAAGTGAGAGCAGATACAACCTCTGCAACTAAACATATACTCAGCAAAATAGTGAACCCTTTTTGGGTACTTGGGGGCAGGTAATTCCTCTCTGTTGCACTCACCCTGCCTGGTGGGAGGCAGTTCATCTGCCTGCAGGCAAAAATGAGCCAATGAAAGCATAATTAATAAAGGCTAAATTTTCACCATTAATGGAAAAAAAAAATAATTCACTCAAATGTAATTCACTCAATTTGCTTACTCTGTTATTTTATTTTACTCAGGCTAGACTTTCCAGTTTCTTTCAGCCTATTTTTAGCACAGCAGAAGTCATATTAGATGCCATGGCTATTTCCATAGCAACAGGCTGTTCTAAATCTTGATTAGGATTTCTTGGCAGTGCTGTTTTCTCAATGTCTGTTTTTTGAAGAAGGAAGCTTTATTCAAACACAAACCTTTAAAGAAGACATACACCAAAAAACCAACTGTAAGTGGATATAATTATTTTCTGGAAAAGAGCACCAGAATTTAGTAGGATCTATTTTTATAGGATCTTTGAACCCAGAACTGTGAGATAACATATATACTAAATATGTTTATGTTTTTTTTACTGATCTTCTGGAACCACATACTGTGTGGTTCCAGAAGATCAGCAAAACCATCAGCCTTAGGAGAACACTTGTTTCTTCATATTTAAGCCCCACAATTTCCCCTCAAGTGGTGTGTCACAATGCTTTGTGTCTTTCTGTACAGTGGATTTTCCCAGTGTTCAGGTTCCTCTTTTGAGTCAGATGTGTTTTCACCAAGGCTGTCTGAGCTTTAACCAGGGACCAAAGGGAGATTATATGCTTCTGAAGTCACTAAGGCGGGCACTCCGTTTTGTTCAGTTTTTCTCCCTCCTAATACATCTCTACTTTTCTGAATTTTTCAGCCTCTATGTGTTTAATTCACTGGAAATGCTGTTCTAAAAGTGGTTAGGGAAAGGATATATACTTGTTACGCAGTCAAAAAACTTGTGACTAAAGTTGCTGATGAACTGGCATGATCTCTGTAATACTGTGTAAAGGTTTCAGGAGCTTTCAGATTAATCTGAATTAATCCTGAGAAATAACAGAAGAATAACAAAACCCCAGTGCACTTTCTGCAAACAGTAGCATAAAGGCCAGCAATTGTTTAATTTGGTTATCTTATATAAGCAAAAATTTTTCATTTACCCTAGCTGGTAAATTAATATGAGCATGGTGGTCCTCCAGGTTCCAATCAATTCTGTACTGGCAGAGTAGAGCTGCAGAGCTGGGTCAGTTATAAAATACCAGTTTTGACTTTGTCAGGCTGAACACTGAAGCTTAACTTCACAGAAAGTTCCTGTTTGGTCAATCTGACCATTGGTCAAATTGTTCCACACTTTTGTCCATCTACTACAGATGGACAAAACATACAGATATGTGTCTCCCAAGAGACCCAAGTGGGACAGCAACTACCACAGGATCCACTGCTGCATGGTAAAACACTTGTCACTTTACTACTTTTTCAACGCTTTTCTTATATTTGTATTTAAATAATTACTGTAAAATGTGGGAAAGTGTATTTATTGTTTGACACTTTTCTGACAGGAGTGGCAGTAGTGGCCAGATCACAATCCCAGGCAGCCCTGGGCAGTACCCAGCAGCTAGAGAGCAGTAAAAGCACAGGGCAATCTTGGAATAAGGCCTTCTGGCTCTACTATTCCAGCTTCTGAAAAATTACACCTCTGACACTTTTTGAGAGAGAAATAAATTTATATTCCATTTTTGTCAGTGGATTTTTTTCCTTGTGGAATTTATCTCATTGGTCCTGTGGAAATGACACTTAGAAGTCATAATTCTGCAGCAAGGAATAAAAGTTTAACTCTACATGGGGAAAAACACCCTTATTTGATTTGCTTTGGGCCTATGAATTTTTCATCTGAAGTCCATCTACTCTTTCCTCACTGTTATGTTCACCTTGTCCAGGACACTTCTGGTCTTAGAGAGTAACTCTTTCATTTATTGTTAAGCAAATGCATTCTAGCATAATTAATCAAAGCTTTAATGGAAGTTGCATTGTATCCATAATCATCCTATTTCCCTTCATATAAACTTCTTCCAGTTCCATTATGTTCCCTGTGGACAGAAATCTGAGGACCAGAAATACCTAAACAAGTCAAATTCAAATACATCATGGACTGCTACAGAGGCTCAACCATGTTCTCTGCTTTGTTCTCTGATCCTTTCTTGGAATTCCTCATGTTTGGTGCATTTCTTTGACTGCTGAATCTTGAGCTTGAAATTTTAATATGATACTTATAGCCTAAGTTTTTTGCTTGGTAAAACAAGCTTTTATTGTGCTTTATATTTCTCTGAATTCAACCTAATTACCTATTTTTTTTTTTTTTTTGCCCAGTCTGTCATTACTTTCAGGTTCTTCTACTGCTCTTAACAACCCTAGTTTTTTTCTTTCTAGATAACCCTGTGTCATTAGCAGACAGATCACCTCCCTGCTTATTCCATTTCCAGGTTGTCTATGGTTATGCTGCACCACTCAGACCCCACTGGTAGCCCCTTGGTCACTTACAATCATTTTTGTAACTTGAATCCAATAAACATATTCAAGCCAGAGCCATGTTTTGTCCTTCCTTGCAGCTACTTTGACTAGCCCATGGTCCTGTAGTCATCAAAGAGTTTTTGGGTGTCTAAATCCATGACACCATGCTGCTGCTGTCTAGATCTATTGATGCTGGCTGGAAATCTGATCTTATCAAGTTGTTGCAGTCTGCTTTGTCTGTATTTGCTCCATAACTTTGCTCACTGGCCCTTCATTATGTTTTTGCAGCTGTATTTGTAACCAGGTGTCACTCGTACTGTCCAACGTCTCACAACTGGGGCTTGGAGTGCAGGCAGTCTGGAGCACACGCTGTACAAGGTATGGTGGTAGGTGAAACCACATGAGCATTGTCAGGGCTCTCGTTTCACACCTTTCTCATTTTTGAAAGTGCTTCTAACACTTGTGCTTCCAGGAACAATATGGATACGGTTCCTGAGACACACTTTTTCATTGCTGACAACTGGATAAGTTGTTTAACGAATACAGTAACTGTCATGTTGAAAAAGGGAAAGAAAGTGTCACGTTTGTGGATACCCCTGCAGCCATCATCACAGCCACCCCTACAGACACCCTCACAGACAGCCCTGCAGCCCTGTATGCCCCAGCCTCCCCACAGCCACGCACAGCTGATCAGACAGTGTGTTTTAATATGGGAGGAGGGAAAACACAGACTGAAACAGCAACTACAGCTGCCAGTCAAATCACCCTCCAAGCTGTTATGCTTCCCTGAAACGCTGATTCTCTTACACAGCCTAGGGAGATTTTTGAATTGATGTTTCTCACAATACCTTTGTTCAGATTGTGGATACCTGATAGCAGAGAGGGAGAGACTGTGCTGATGGAGAAATGTGGGCTGTCCACTGGCAGCTGGGGAGAGACATGACCCAGGGTTGCAAGTTAAAAAGGACAGTCTTTATTTTCTTCTATTTTTAATGGTGAAAACAATTTGATGTTATATGTAGTAGGTGACACTACAACATTATTTTAGTTTTCTGTCAACACACATTTCCCCCACAAAATCTTTATTTTACAAAAACAGGAGGAAGAAAATCAACCTTCTGTCACAGTTTTCTAACATTTTGTAGTCAGCTGCTTGAGGACACCATTACATCCCAGCCATTTCTTGAGCAGGGATTTCAGTATTTCATAGCCAGTGTTTATACTCTATTCAGTGTTAGTCTATTTGAGGATAGAAAATCTATGCAAGATATATGAAGTAAAAGGATCCACGGGAAGTAAATGAGCTCCAATTCTTGCTGAATCATGCATAAGATAAGGTCACAACAAGACAAAATAGGGTCACTTTCAGATGAAATATATGTAATGATATCAGCAGAGAGTTTCTTTGATTAAAGATATCTTCTAGAGGAATTAAGTGATGTTATGAAAGTGATTTCCAAATATAGTTACAAGATAACCTTTACTGCACTGTTTTTATGGCTATCAATTAAAATACATATCCCCATGAGATTTAAAATGTCAGTTGTAATAGCTTTGTAAATCTTAATGTTCTTCCATCTGTAGTTCAAGAGGTAAATTCATGGCAAAAAAAGAGGACATACTCCTTCCTGCACGGAAGGACTCCACAGGCATGCCAGGTGTAAATAAATACAATCTTTTACATATACTACATATACATGTGCATGCAAATGCATGAAAGTAAGTTAATCAAAACCTTGTTTTCCTTTTAAATGTGCTGCTTCCACGGTGCTCTTGTTGAATTAGGTGGTTAATTCCATTATTTGGAGGAATGTGATTTCAACACTGAACACATTTTCCTTCGGCCTTAAGTTCCACATAAACTAGACAGACATGGATTCTTGATATCTAGTCCACTGGAAACAAGACAGAGAAATTAATAAAGAAATAAATTTATTATTTCATTATTTGCTTACACTTATATTCAAAAGACAGAGTCCTGAGCAAACCAGGCGATGGTTTTTGGAGGACTGCTCAGTATGGTTTTGATGGTTTTGGTCCCTCATTTCCTCTTGCCTACCCGGGACATTTCAGCCCCTAGGGGTTAAGTGTGGCCTCCTAGCCCCACACATTGCAGGTGGGGCTGGCCTACATCTGCCTTGCCAGAGCTGCTTTTGTGCACTGTGCTCACTGATAGGAGAGTCAGGTGACACGGTGTGTGCTCCTGGGCTGCCATAGTAAGTCTCCCTGCCTCAATCTACCCAAGGAAATTGTCATCAATTTCCCCAAGCTGTCAAAAGGTAATCCTAAAAAGGACCCCTCTGGCAAAACTGTAGGAAAATTCAGCATACTCCAGAAAATACACATTCTGAGGCAGACACAATGTAGCAAGTCTAGCTATGTTGCTTTTCTTTCCAGTAAACTTTTATTATTGTGTAATGGTAACCTGATGTGCTGGTGTGGGATGGGGTGGAGTTAGATTTGTGCTGAACACAGAGTTGATAATAGAGAGATATTTTTGTTACTGATGAGCAGACCTTACACAGAGCCAAGGCCTTTTCTGCTTTTTGTGTGGGCATGCTGGCGAGGATGTTGGGGTGAATGGGAAGATGTGATAAGACAGCTGGGACAGGTGACCCAAACTGACCAAAGGGAGATTCCAAACCATATGACATCTTGCTCAGTGTATAAAGCTGTTGGCAAGAAGGAGTAAGAAGGGGACATTTGGCATGGTGGCATTTTTCTTCCCAAGTAAGCATTGCACATGATGGGGCTCTGCTCTCCTGGAGATGGATGAACACCTGCCTTCCCATGAGANAGTTAAAAAGGACAGTCTTTATTTTCTTCTATTTTTAATGGTGAAAACAATTTGATGTTATATGTAGTAGGTGACACTACAACATTATTTTAGTTTTCTGTCAACACACATTTCCCCCACAAAATCTTTATTTTACAAAAACAGGAGGAAGAAAATCAACCTTCTGTCACAGTTTTCTAACATTTTGTAGTCAGCTGCTTGAGGACACCATTACATCCCAGCCATTTCTTGAGCAGGGATTTCAGTATTTCATAGCCAGTGTTTATACTCTATTCAGTGTTAGTCTATTTGAGGATAGAAAATCTATGCAAGATATATGAAGTAAAAGGATCCACGGGAAGTAAATGAGCTCCAATTCTTGCTGAATCATGCATAAGATAAGGTCACAACAAGACAAAATAGGGTCACTTTCAGATGAAATATATGTAATGATATCAGCAGAGAGTTTCTTTGATTAAAGATATCTTCTAGAGGAATTAAGTGATGTTATGAAAGTGATTTCCAAATATAGTTACAAGATAACCTTTACTGCACTGTTTTTATGGCTATCAATTAAAATACATATCCCCATGAGATTTAAAATGTCAGTTGTAATAGCTTTGTAAATCTTAATGTTCTTCCATCTGTAGTTCAAGAGGTAAATTCATGGCAAAAAAAGAGGACATACTCCTTCCTGCACGGAAGGACTCCACAGGCATGCCAGGTGTAAATAAATACAATCTTTTACATATACTACATATACATGTGCATGCAAATGCATGAAAGTAAGTTAATCAAAACCTTGTTTTCCTTTTAAATGTGCTGCTTCCACGGTGCTCTTGTTGAATTAGGTGGTTAATTCCATTATTTGGAGGAATGTGATTTCAACACTGAACACATTTTCCTTCGGCCTTAAGTTCCACATAAACTAGACAGACATGGATTCTTGATATCTAGTCCACTGGAAACAAGACAGAGAAATTAATAAAGAAATAAATTTATTATTTCATTATTTGCTTACACTTATATTCAAAAGACAGAGTCCTGAGCAAACCAGGCGATGGTTTTTGGAGGACTGCTCAGTATGGTTTTGATGGTTTTGGTCCCTCATTTCCTCTTGCCTACCCGGGACATTTCAGCCCCTAGGGGTTAAGTGTGGCCTCCTAGCCCCACACATTGCAGGTGGGGCTGGCCTACATCTGCCTTGCCAGAGCTGCTTTTGTGCACTGTGCTCACTGATAGGAGAGTCAGGTGACACGGTGTGTGCTCCTGGGCTGCCATAGTAAGTCTCCCTGCCTCAATCTACCCAAGGAAATTGTCATCAATTTCCCCAAGCTGTCAAAAGGTAATCCTAAAAAGGACCCCTCTGGCAAAACTGTAGGAAAATTCAGCATACTCCAGAAAATACACATTCTGAGGCAGACACAATGTAGCAAGTCTAGCTATGTTGCTTTTCTTTCCAGTAAACTTTTATTATTGTGTAATGGTAACCTGATGTGCTGGTGTGGGATGGGGTGGAGTTAGATTTGTGCTGAACACAGAGTTGATAATAGAGAGATATTTTTGTTACTGATGAGCAGACCTTACACAGAGCCAAGGCCTTTTCTGCTTTTTGTGTGGGCATGCTGGCGAGGATGTTGGGGTGAATGGGAAGATGTGATAAGACAGCTGGGACAGGTGACCCAAACTGACCAAAGGGAGATTCCAAACCATATGACATCTTGCTCAGTGTATAAAGCTGTTGGCAAGAAGGAGTAAGAAGGGGACATTTGGCATGGTGGCATTTTTCTTCCCAAGTAAGCATTGCACATGATGGGGCTCTGCTCTCCTGGAGATGGATGAACACCTGCCTTCCCATGAGAAGAAGTGAATTAATTCTCTTTTCTTTGCTTGTATGCACACCTTTTACTTTCCCTATTAAACAGCCTTTATGTCAACCCCTGAGTTTTTTTGGTTTTACCTTCTCCATTCTCTCCCCAGTCCCTGGTGGGGAAGTGAAGTGAGCGCTGTGTGTGCCTGGACAGGACTATAAGACCACAACACCTGGATAGGACTATACAACCTCTTTATGCTCAATGGTCCCATGCATCTACTAATTGTGCTTTCAAAATGCTGGTGGGGACATTTGTTCTCCAAGACTTGTGTCATGGAAATGCCATAGCCTCAGTTAAACTAATTTATAATATTCAGCTGTTATCAAACTTGTTTCAAGTTTGGTGAGTTGCTGAACATCACAACCATAAATTTTATGGCAACATTTCTCCAGAATAATGCAGATATCTAAGGAAAATGCTGCCACTATTATTACAGAACCTTTTATACTCACAGAGCCTTGGCAGATTTATTATTATCTTCTCCCAAATCTTCACAGTTTAATGTATGTGACAAATATAAACCCAGAAGACTGACCCTTCATAAATGCCAAGCAAATATAAAAATATTGCAATGCCTTTTGCAAATGCATCAGTCACTCATCTCCCAAGGCTGCAAGTTTTTGATCTAAATTATTGCAGCCTTTCCTACTTCTTGTTCTCTGTCTCCTTTGCCAGTTTTAGGGTTATGTCAAGCCCCAAGTGAGTGTGCTCTGCTTGCACCACTCCTCCAAAAATCATCTGCTTCACTTCCAGTGGGAAAAGACTATTTGGCTTTTGTGCAGTTATCCTGCTTCCTTCAGAAGGTGTCCTGGTACATCACAATATACCTTCACTAGGCAATAGTCAGCTAAGAGGATGAGACTTTTTTCATTTTGCATGCTAAACTCAGACTCTAGGTACTTTCTTTGGGTGTCTGGTTTTCAGAGTTTCTCTCCAATTGTAAGAACTTACTTTCTACTAAACCAAAATCTTAGCAAATTATGTCCAGCCTTTGGTTTTATGGAATACCCCAATTCAAGAAAATGTTCACACCAAATTTAGTCCCGAAGTTGGCCCCCTTCAATCTGATGGAAATGTAAAGAGCTGATGGCACATGTTTTATGACATGACACAAATCAGTCTGTTCAGTGTCATGTTTAATTTCTGGATTCTGATCTCCCAGATGGCTTTGATTACTCTGCATCCAGCAATTTAGTATCAATCTTTCTGACATTCTGGGGTCTCCATAGATAGAGACATCGATGCTCTAATTTATTAAACTTACATTTTCTTCTGCTATGAAATAAAAAGAAAAAGAAGAATTGAATGCCAGTGTTCATCAGAATAGTTATTTCTGATTCAGTCTTTGACTATCCAGAGCATAAATATAGTTGTTTCATGTAGGAGCAAGACGTATTGATTTTAGCTTTGCATTTAGGGAACAGATCATTCAATTCCCATTGCAATTAATTTTACCATAGGGAAAAACTTAATGTGACTTATGAATAAAATCATTACAATCATGATTATTGAGCAAGATGAAAATAAAGTTTGCCAGGAACTGAGCAATTTTAATTCCTTGGCTTAATATTCTATTTACTGAATAATAATGTCATTTGAAAAACAAATGAAGACTAAGAATAGCCTTGCTAAAGAGAAGACAAGAACTGCTATTTAGCAACATTTTCTTTCAGGTTGTTAGAAATAATATTCCATATGTTTCAGCATTTCTAGTGTTGTAAATATTTTTCTTTTTACATAACTGACTTAAACCCTATGTCCGAGAGATTAGCCAGATCCTACTATCAGCTCAAAACTGAATAAGTCAAAGTCCATGTCAGTGTCATGCTATTGGCCATGGGAATCACAAGATGTGATTTTTCCTGCTTCTTGAGGACCCAGTGCTGATTATTATCACAGTCAAGGCTTCTGGCCTGGAGCATTTCTGTGCCATGCTAGTGGCTGTGTGTCCACATCATCACTGTGGTTTGACCAGGACACTGCAGTTTAAGCAAATCATCACCACCTATCACGCAGGGTAAGCTGAGAGCCTGCAAAGTGTCTCCCTTTTGGGTGAAATAGAGCAGAAGCTGGGTTCTGCAGGAACACCTCAGATGCTTCGATCAGCCCTTGGTATTTGGAGACTGCCCAAAGCAGCCACCAACTGTGGGCAGCATGGAAATTTGGCCCTCAGCACTTGCTGCTTCACTCATCAGCTGTGCCACTGTTGTGCCACTCTTCCTGCCAACAAAGAGAGAAGTTATCCACTCATTCCTCATGTCAGGAGAATGATGTTAGATGAGAAACTGAAGGTATTTTGAGATGTAACTGATAGGAGTCACAGGACTAACAGACCAGTCTGTTGTAAGGGCAGAAGGAGACAGCTGTGTTCGCTGTTGTATATTGGAAAGGAGAAGGATCCCTCCCATCATTAATACCTGAACTACCCTGCAAAAGCTGGAAGAAGCAGGGCAAATATTTCAAAAAGAAGCCCAAGATCTTATATTTTCAAGTGATGGCAAGATCTTATATTTTCAAGTGATGGCAGCAAAGACACTTTAAATGTAAAGATTTGTTCCATGGCTTATTACTCTCCCTACTTAAAAAAATTTGATTTCAAAGCTGCTCAGTTTGCTGAGCTTCAGCTGCTCACCTTTGCATGCTTGTAGCAGTCAGCTCATCCTGGACTGCTGGAGGGCTACCCTGGTGAGGCTGCCCCATCCCTGTCCAACCAATGCCTCATCCAGCTCCTCTCCATGACCCCCAGCCATGTTTGCACAGCTCATACACAGGTCATCACTGCACTCCTGGCCCTTGCTGTCCCTGCCACATGCAACACATGAAATTTTTGAGGAGAAAGGAAGTAGTCTGAGGATTAAGCTCCTTTCCTTGAGCACCACAAGAGCAAAGGGAGTGTGTTATCTCTGCAGGTGACTGGGCAATTTCCCAGCTGGTTTGCCAGTGGGGCATTCTTGAGGCATTGTCACTCTAGGTATCCAGAGCAAAGCAATGCAATGTAAAGAATTTGGTTTCTCAAGTGCTACCACCAAGTTCTGCGACATGGGCATAGACTCAGACCCATTTCAGCCTGGGAACTGAGGACTGCCTCTGTGAGGAGCTGCTGTCTAAAGTGAATAATCCCTCTGGAATTTAGCATCAACATCCACAGCTATTTGTAATGTAAAGTAGAGGTCAGCTCTGTATCTAAGAAGTTAGAAAACCCCAAAACATAAATTATACAATTATGTGTTATACTGGTTTAAAAAAAAAATTGTCTTGGCATTTTCTCCCATAAGGTGGCCCTTGAATGAGGCGGGGTGTGTGGAGAGAGGAAAGCGTCTCTCTCAAAACTTGTATCCAAACAAGGTAAAATTGGATAATCCCACCCAGGACAACTGCTTGGATTCTAATAAAACATGTAAATATAGTAAAGATTAAGATCCTCTTGTCAATAATGAATTTGAATCTCTAAAAGTTCACACTAAACCAATGGGAATATCTCCTGACAAAGGCATTTCAGTTCGGCAGGATGCCATGGCTGGGGCTTTGCAGTGCAAGTCTGGTGAAGAAACAAACTGCTGTTCTGCTGTCCCCCCTGGGTCCTCCTGTACACACAATAATGTCAATTAGCTGAAGGGCTTGCAAGGCTTTCACTGCTTCTGTGCCCTTATTTCAGTTCTGCAGGCACATCTGGTGGGGTCACACTTCACTAACACTAAGCGGTAGCATATAAATGGGTGAGAAACAAATGGAGGAACATTATTAGCCAATATGAAACCGCATCAGTCATGTTAAGACAGTTTTAAAGTAGGAGCTACTAGCATTTTAATTAGACAAATGCATACCATTATTAGTATCTAGCCAAAAAAAAAAAAAAAAAAAAGTAAATAGTTCACCACCAGGAATATGCCATGCCTATTGATTTTCTATATCACTGAACTCTGAACTGCTTTTACAAGAAGTAGTCCAATTTTTGTAATATATTTTTATTTCAAGAGGTGGTTTTAATCCTTTTGTGTGTTTAGGAGAATGGTGAATATTTTACCTTTTCCCCATTCATTTGTATGTTACAAAAGACCAAATATATTTGTCTTTTTATAAACAAGATTATGACAATGCTGGACAAAGGCTTTGTGAAACCACTTGGTATATCACAACTATTTTAGCTCTTTTGTGAAAACTTTTAAAAAATACAAAGCTCATGGGTCTCTACATCCAGTAGATGCTGCTGAATTTCCACAGACTACAGAATATAGCTGAGCAATGAGCTCTTCCATGCAAATAAGTGGCTTCCCACATTCAGTCTAACATTAATGCTACTTAGCTGCTAGCAAGGCTGAAGCTCCTTAGTGTCACTGGGATCAATGAACTGACTCTTTATGAATGGTTGTATTTTAGTAAATGATAAAGAAGCAATTTAAGGAGAAGTTTGCCAGGAAAAGCATCAGAATTTTATTGTGATGATGCCTGGTTTTGCGGGAGTCACATAGTTAAATCAGCAAACAGATCAATAAACAAATCTCAGCTGACTTTAAATGCAAAGCAGTGGAGTGCAACTGATAGCAAAAAACTGATAGCTGTGCTCCCTCCCCATTCCTTTCTCAGCTCTAACTGAAGTGCAGGTATGTCTACTGAAATGAATGAAATAAGGGTGTATTTATTGCTACTAGTAACATATAATTGACACTTTTTATCTTTAAAGTGTTTGCAGAGATTAAATAAGTAACCTTCGGGACACTCCACCATGCTTAGCCAAAGTAATTTTAAGTGTCCTCTAAACCCTTAAGGCAGAATTCGCATGTGTTTGGCGAAATTTAAGGGTCTACAAGCAGCTTTGATTCATTTTTAGAGACAACTGTATTAAGTAGGGTGATATCTTGACAGACACGAGTTCCAGTTTGGTTTTGTGATCTTTCTGTGTCCTTAGGAGCAACTTTCAGGACCCACAAAGACAAGGTAAGTAAGTGCCTGCGTTGGTGTGAGGCTCTCACCCAGCCATGGCCCTGCTGCCTGCTCTGCCTGTGCCGAGCCCTACAGCCCTGCATGGCAACTGCTGGCATTGAGGGAGGAAGATGTGAAGACTGGCAGAGAAGCAGTTACTTTCAAAAGATCTGTGCTACGTTTTCCCAGAAGCACTTACTGCCCTTTTTCACATAGCAGCAACAGCAGAGCAGTTGTGTTAAAGACCTTTCACTGTTCCTTTTTCCTCATTCCAAAACCCAGCCTTAACTTTATCCTGGTTCTGTTGCATCTCCAATGACTTTATAGCCCCTCTTCCTTAAAGGAGGATTAAATAGTCAAATTTGCCGTACCATGATTGTCAGCTATGTTGTATTTTATTCTAGACACTCCCTGTGCTTGCGTTAGCAAGACAGGAAAATAGCATTCCACAAATAGATCTTGTTTGGAAAGAAAAAGGACATAGGCAGGGTAGCAAAAGGAACAGAGTTCAGAAAAAGTTCAGAGTAGAAAATACATTTTGGTGTAGGTACAGAGTACTCAGATCATATACCAGAGTAAAGAGGGCAGTGAGACATGGATCACACAATTGTGTCTTACCTCTTCGGTAGGACTAGACATTTCTAATGAAATACAAAGTGGAGAAAGGGACTTTTGCAAAAAATGGAGCCATTCATTTCCCAAAGTGATCTTGAATTACTCAGCTGTATCCCATAGCAACTTCAAGTTTGGACTTCCAAGTAGGGCTACACATAAGAAATTCCCATCTGAGGCAAGTACCTGCACTGGGCTGGAGCATTCCATTGTCCAAGAAATTAGAAAGGGCAGACAGGAGAGATGCCAGAGACGTTGAGACACAAGATAATTCTGGAACATTTCCCCAGAATCTGGTGGTATTTCAAACCCAACTGAGGCAGCTGCCTGGTGTACTGGCTGCAATACCTTGATTGCAAGCATCTATCACTCCTGCACAGCACAGCTGTGACACCAAGGGAAGGAGCTCTTCATTCAAGTGTGTGTCTATTTAACATCAAAATTGAAGCAGCCAGATTTCTGCAGTGTGAAGCCAAACACATGGGGAAGGGGAAGCCCTGTACCAGTGCTATTGAGCTGAGCATCAGGCAGCCAGTGCCCTGGACCAGCACACCTGCAGTAAGTCATTGCTCCTGTACCATTGTACCTAGAGAGTCCCAAAAGCCTCACACCTGCTTTGCTGCAGGATGTTCCCTTCTGTTCAGAGTGAAACCATCTTGTTTGGGTACATAGAAGAAAAAAGGAGTCTTATATGGGAGCAGGAGCACAGAGCAGCTGAGGGATGAGATATGACACGTGCTGGGTCATTAGGAGAATGGACGTCATGGAAGTGAGCAAGCTTTGGTGCCATCCTCTGCATGGATCCAAGACAATAACAGCAGAATTTTTTTCAAGGTATTTATCACTAGTAAAGGACTGATAGCAGGAAACCCATTTCTTGCAATTTTGTTTTTTCAAAAAGCATTTACATTTCCTCCACCCACACAGAAATGGAGTGAGAATGATGCTCTCGTCTACTGAGCCATATGCCATTTTCAGTAATGTGTTTTTTGTTTCTAAGTGATTCTTCAAGTATTCTAAAGAGCAAGGAGGACAAAAGCACCTTTCACAAGGATAATTACCTAATGCACCTGCATGAGAAGAGGGCTTCTTACTTGATTAATTTAAAGAAGAAAAAGAATCCAGTGGCAAACAATGGAATTATAGATCTATTATTTGGGAACACACTGTGACAATAAGTCAATGGCCACATCCCTCAGTTCCATTTTCAGCCTCTGTAAACTTCTCAGTACCCCTTAATTGGTTTGATTCTCTTATTGATTTTTACTGCTTGCAGGAGTCACTAAGGTTGTGGAGAAGCTGTCTTTCTCCTATGCCACTCTGTGTTGCCACCCACTGTGTAATAGGCCTCCTGCTACCTTTTGGAATCCTAACTTGCTGTCTTTCAATATTCAAAACAAATTATCAAAAAATAGCATCAAGTATGTGAGGAATTCATTGTCTGTAAAATGCTACATTTTTAAATAATTTTGAATGTAGTAAAATACTGCAGAATCTTTCTACTAGGATTTTGGGATGACTGAGTTTACTTACACATTTCAATATTTATGTCTGGAAGAGAGATAAATAAAAGAGGAAATGACAGACAAATGGGAAAAAAAAGAGTAATTATTTAGACCTCAGTGGCTGAATTACTGCTCACAGTAGATGCAGGATGGTGTAACTCCCCTCCATTATTATCATCACCTGCAAGGGTTGCTAATAGACATTATGAGGGTCTTTCATCTATAGAAGTGCTAATAGATGCCATTCTAATGCTGTCCATCATAACAAATTATAATAATTTGCAACATGTCCATAGAGAGATGGGAACAATTCAAAAATTAGTAATTGAAATAGTGCAGTGGCAATTAAAACACTTGTGGTTAGCAGCTGCTTCCAAATTACTAGAAAGGGATATTTACATAAACAAGGGCTTTCCTTAACCAGAAGGGGCTTGTGTGTCAAGTAGGGTTTGTGGTTCCCTTTGCTAGTTTCTGGGCATCCAGCAGCAAATAGCAGAGTTCAGCTGCATGATCATATTTACTCCTTCCCCCTGTAAAAAGCTACTTTGGGGCATTAGTATGACTGGACGTCCCCCAGCAACAAAGCAACTAAATTGCACTCTTAATTGCACTAAACTGCATTCTTAACCTGTTATCCAAATACAGATATTTTGTTTTTCATAAAATTTTTGAAAGATCTTTCTTTCATATTCTGAGACTCATTCTGAGACTGTCTTCTAAAGAAATCTGTTTGGTATTTAGACCTTCAAGGTGATTCCTGTTTGAGGGATAGAATTTGTCTGAATTCTTCCTCTATGGAATTGCCCTCCATCCCTGAGGATATGCAGAAGAATAGTCTTGCCAGCAAAGGGCATATCACTGGCAGGTTTTATTTTCTGACTGGTCTAGGCATTTTGCAGGAAATCATAACCAAAGGAAGATGGTAGTTTCTTTCTGCCTTTAAAACACATAATTTCATTTGCAATCTGCCGTTTGGGCAGATATACTAATCCATTGGAAACTTCTTCACAGGTGTAGGAGTATTCTGACACACACCTTTTGTTCATTTTATTTCTCTTGCACAACTTTTTAAAGCTTTGACTAGCATTTTTTTCTCAAAACAGCAATCTTTTGAGCCACAAAATTTGTTTCATCTCTAGGCTGGCAACAATTACCCTATGGATACTACAGAACAACACTAACTATTATGGATCTCTATATCTCTGTCTTTCTTGACTAATAAATCACTGATGAGATCTGCACATGCTGAGAGCTTTCCACTCATGTCCACCCAGTTACCAGTAACAGTCCCATTTTCTGTTGTAGGAATAATTATTTCACTCCTCACAGTTTATGACAGAAGGAGTCAACTGTGGTAATAGGAACCTTCATGGTTGTTGCTGGTTTTTTTTTGTTTTGTTTTGTTTTTTGCTTACTATGAAATAATATACCAGTCTCATGTGATAAGTGTCAAAGTCATTATTCTGTGCTTTTTCATCTGTCTTATATCCTTCCATTCCTTATCATTGATTAATGAATCTCATAGACTTTTGCCTTTGACTTCTTTTTTCACCATTTTTCATATTTTATTATTCTATGCAGATGTGTGTGATAAAGACTTATCAATGTCAGCATCCTTCTACATCTGCTTCTTTCACAAAAATCACTCTATTTAGCTGGATCTCTGCTTACCCTTTTCAGAGAAGGGATATTTAGGCTGTCTCTCACTTATGACCTGCTTTATGTTGGCTGTAATTAGCATAGCCAAAAAAAAAATCTAAGATATAATATTTGGAGTTAGGGATTTTGGAGGATCGTTTGCTTTTTTGGTAGGATATGTCTCAACCTGAAGGTGAAGTGTTTCCCATTGCAGCTCACACAGCATTAAGGTTCTGAAAATTTCAAAGGAAAACTGTTCCTAATAACTATTTTTGTTGACTACAGAGTGCACAAATCCTGCTAATCTACTTATGGTTTCCTCAGACAGTGCCAGGGAGGCTGACTGGGCATCTCTCAAACCTCACACCTGGCTGGTACCTGTACATCAGTCACTGGTAACAGATGGCAGCTGCTCTTCTAACTAACCTTACATCCTGCAGCTTCCAACCCCACAGTTTTCTTTGCCCATTTCCCTACTTTTCTGGATGGCACCTGAAGTTTTTTTCTCCTCAATGATGGTCTCCCCTGTTGTGTCACTTGCCCTCTTCCATATCTTCACAATAGTAACAGCTTTTACTGTGCCTGCTGTGCTGGGGTTACCTGGCACTTGGCAAGGTGTGCACCACCACATGATACAGACTCCTTTGAAGAACCAGCCACACTAGGGCACAGGCTTCCACTGCCACTCCCAGCATCTGGACAGCTTGTATTGCCTGGGTTTGTTCCCCAAAAATACTAAAGAAAGGATTGGAGTGAAGGCCTTCCTACAGACTGAAAGCTGAATAAGGAGCAAGAAGCAAGTGCTAGTGTTTAACAATCCCTTTTTAAGATAAGGAGAAGTGTAGACCAGTTCTGGGACTAGTCTTGTTCAGCATCTTAATCAATCACAGTGAAACATCCAGGTTTGCAAGTGAACAAGGATTCCACCTAGTTCTTACTGAGCAATTTCTATATCTCTTTGCTGTACACCCCCAACCTTCAAGTTCTTGGTTAATAATTCATATAATGAAGAGTTAGCAGTAAAAAATTTCCTATGAGGATAATGTACCAGTTCCTGTGAGCCTAAGGTGTCTTTTATGCCCACAACTGATAAGCGGCTGATTCTGTTAAAAAAGAGAAACAAAAAATATTAAAGGATTTTTTACAGTTTTATCACTTTAAAGGAGCAGGAACATTAAAGACTTGGAAAGTAAATCTCAAGGTCAAAAGCACTGTTGTCATCATACAGTCAATGCTATTTTCATCCACAGTATTTCTGTTAAGAATGTACTTCATGTGATGCTGCAGGAGTGATGTAGATGTTCTTCATACCCTTGAAAATCCTCCTCTGCACTGCTTAGAAGAGGATCAGGTACCTTACTGGATGGATGGAATCAGGAACCACATCAGAGTCAGGATGTATTTCAGGAAGCAGATAGATTTTATCCAGGAGCAATGTGCCAAAGTCCTTCAGAGGCCACACTGGAAGAGTGATAAAAGATTTCTTCCTCTTTTTTAATAGTCTGGGGAAAGTATTATGAACCCAGATGTCTAAGGGGAAAAAAATTATCTTCCCTAACAAAACCTATGGCTTTAGTGTTCAAAAACTGGTGGCTTCAGGAAGGAAGATCTCAGTTCTGATTTAACTCATAGATGTTCCAGATTTTCTCTTATGTCGCAAAACATACATTTAACAACCTGCCACCAAAAACTTCTGTTTTAACAGGGAGTGAGAACCTGAGGGACAGAAAGCCCAGAAGTGAGTTGGACGTATCTGACCTCTGTCTGCCTCCTCTGCGCACAGGGAAGCAGAGCACAACATCTAATCAGAGGACAGATAGCTTGAATCTTGTATGCAATGTCCCAGGGATCAGCTGTGATCCTTGGAAGTACCTGTTCATTGTGCCACAATAGATAGCTGTGATATATAGCTGTCACTGTTGTTTTTTCCAAATGCCAATCAAAGAAATCATGCAATTCATAGGAATCTGGGGAATAACTGCATCTATCTGTGAGACAGACTGGACTGACTGTAACTTCTTTTCTTCCCTGTATCTGTCATTGCAACTGAATATCTGTAGGAAGATCCAAAATTCAAGATTTAACAGTGTTCTAAAAATTTAAAAAAAGAAAAAAAAAGCCACACACACAAAAGTGCAAAATCATTGCCTGAGCTTCTGCTTAGCCAGGCAGGCTGCCAGTTCCTACAGAAAAGGAGATTAAGAGATGAGAGAATTACCAAGTTCAAAGGTAGAATGCAACTGCAAAACACTAAGCCTGATTCACTGCCTGTGGGTAAGCCCTGTGTGAAAACCAGGGAGTCAACCAGATTCTAGTAGAGACTTAAAGTATTTGACTGTATAAAACTAACAGAGGTTTCTGCCTAAATGTTTCTGTGCTTGTTCCACTGTATTGCAATAACTGTCCTCAGGCTTAATGGCAATATGAAATACCCAGTGTTTCCTTCCAATGAAAAAGGATGTTCATAACAAAAGTGACATCATAACTTGATTCAAAGCATTGAAACCACTTATTCTGCACAAAGTTGCTTCCCAGATTATTTTTTAAATTGTTGTTTCTGACTTTTATCTGGATCAGCCATCACATTTCCATACTCCATTGGAAAGTCAGTGTTTTCACTCATGCTATTTCACTTACCTTTTTTGCCCCACTTTCCTCCCTACAATGATCTGAACTCACCATTCCTATGTTTCTTGCACTCTCATTTCTGAGCAGTAATCCTCATCAGGTTTGTACCTTTCCTTCCTGATGCTGGGTATCTCCCTGCTACAGTGCAGACCACCTGAACTGTGCCATCAGTCTGCTGCCCATCTGGTGACTGCCCTGAAGGCAGAGCTAGCCCTTGTGGAGGAGACATTCACACTCTCCATTGGATCTGTCCCCAGCTGAACTGGGGTGGAGGATCTGGTTTGCTGGGATTTTGAGGAGGTGTAAACCTACCAGAGCAGGTCATACTTGGAAATTAAAGTTTAATGATCTCCCTCTCAGCACCAGTAAGAACCCCAGTAGACACTACCTGAAGAGGGGCAAAGCTTGAAAATGGACCATAGGATGACCAGAGAGGAGGATGGAAGTGCTGGGACTGACATGTCCTGCCCTAGACATAAGGGACTGAATTCTCTTGAGCTGAATCCCTTGGAGGAACTTTTGTTAATATTTCTTTGTTTGAAGGCAATTTGACAGTTCAGAGGAACAGGACAAAATAGAAGGTAATGACCAAAGTTTGTGTAAGGACAGGACAATTAAGACTGTAAAGAGAAAGGCTCCCAGAAGCCAGGATATCCTAAAATTGCAAATGCTAAGAGCAGATATTCTCAGTAGCAGATTACTGCCACAGTCCATCCATTAACTTTGTTCCTTGATCTGCTACATCTTACACACTTTGTCAACAGTGTGGGCTATTGCTGCAGGCCATATTTGCTGCGGGGCCTGTCTGTCCAAGACGTACAGACTGGGAAATTGAGAAATCAAAGGCAGGCATAAGTGCAGACTCAATCTTTCTTTTCCTTCTAAAGTGTATTTTGTACAACAACATGAAGCACTTCAGGGCCAGCCCCTCAGCCTCAGATGTCCATGTGTGTTAAAGCAGCTGACCTCCACTGGCACAGCCTGGGACACTGCACATCTGCCTGGGTCAGCACATCCACCAGACCTCTGTGTTGCACAAGACACGAGTGACTCGATGGCAAGGAGTTTCTTCTGGCCTGGCAGGACAAGAACCACTGTCACATGCTCCACTGTGATTCATATGAAGGAGCTGGGAACACCTCAGAAAAAAAAGAGCATGATGAGTACCCTGGCCTGCAGAAAGGGCAATTCCATGTGAGAAAGGGGCAGGCAGGTGCCAGTCTTCAATTCTGTGAATATATAATGGCTGGCTGCAACCCAGCACATTTGTACAATTTTTTTTTTTTTTTAAAGCAAATATTAGCCTGAAAAAAACCCAACAGATTGATTCGAAGTGGTGAGTGTTTTATTCGTGTCTTCAGTTCTGCAGTGGCATCAGAACATCAATTTATTTTCACAATTATAATTTTAATATCTGATTTTTAAATGCAACAGTAGAAACCATCCATCTCTGCAGTTCTCTGTGAAACTTACCATCACACTTTCAATAATCTGTCTGTTTCTGGTCTGTTCTTTCCATCCCTCTCCTTTGAATGAGAAAATGACAGTATTTTCCTTCCTTGTTCTTTCAGCAGAGAATGATAGAAACCACCAAAATATTAGTACATATTTACATGACTATATAGGTGGCCAAAACATCTTCTAGCAGAGTTCCAAGTCCTCAGCAAAAGTCACTGCACTCAGCAAAATGGCATGCACAGTGCCTAACTAAAATGGTTTGAAAGGGCATGTCTGTATTATATTCATATTTCAAAGCAATGCAGTCATTTCACTGTATCATTGACAGCATTAGACTTTTCTTTGTCTTTCCTAATGACACCACTGTGAAATGGAGCAAAAATATTTGTTTAATTGGTTGAAAAAATGTTTTAAAGAAGTTTTCAAATAAAACGTACAGTGCAAGAGTTTATAAAACCAAGCTTCCTTTTATGATCAATGTATTAGTGATATTATTGATTTCTGTAGAAATTATTTCTACTAGAAATTTTACACTCATCTTTCTTGTTCTACTAATTAATTCAATAGTCAGCTGATATCAAATTGGTTCTCTAGTGATTATTTCCTTCTCTATAGGGTTTATGAGATGAACTTGATGATTTGATATGATTTTCCAACTCACATTAGGCTGACTATGAAATCAAGGAGTATTGCTGAATGAGCCAGCAAAGTATCTAATCATGAACCCAATTTTAAACAATTCTTAAATCTCATTAACATTTGAATTGACTGCATTGATGAGCCTAGATAAGATATAGTGCACCAGGGTGCTTAGGGAAATGGTATGAAATACATGCATTTTACATATATATATATATATACATACATACACACACACACACATACATATATATGTATGTATTTAAGTATATATTTATATCTATATCTATATACATAGATTATATAAATATATTTTTTAGGAGGGTTGGGGTAAATCATTACTTGAAGACTGGCATTTTAGTAGATTTTCTCCAAAGATGGGCTGAAGAGATGAGTTCAGCAATTGTATTCCTCTGTTGAGGGCTTTTGTGGATCTTATCTTGTGACTAAAAAGAAGTCAGAGATATAATATCAGAAGATGAACCTCAAAATACATGAATATTCCCTCCCAAACCCATTGGTAATGTGGGATAAATGAAAGCCTGAGTGATAATCACAAGACACCCCAGGAAATTTCTTCCTCTCTGCATGGAACAAGGGGTGGCCCTAGAAGAGACCCCTCTCCCAATGCCACAGATCTCCACTTAATGGTGCTTCCCGGAATTATCTCTGCCCTGTCCAGCCTCCTTTCCTGCAGCAGCTTTTAGGGAACAGTACACAATTCTGTGCTGCTGTTAATCACCTTTGGCTGGCCAAGAGACTGCAGACCTTCCAGCATTCATCCATGACTCTGTCTCCGCCAGGCTTGTCTACTGTAGTGCAACTGTTTTAGGCTGTTCACTGAGCAGTGCTGCTGATGGAGGGAACGTCAAAAGCCTTCTTGCAACATTTCCACAAATAGGTATGTTTTTTTTTCATTGATCTCTCATGTATGTTTATACTGCTAAGAACAATTAAGTTCCCTTCTATATAGAAAAGTCATATAATGGCACTTGGTATTGCATGATCTCTGTGGTATCTCTGGCTTTCAGTGCTAATCAACTGCCTAGAATAACAAACAAACAAATACCTATGTAGATGAGCAGGGCTTTGCACACACTGCATCAAGTTATAGGCAAAAAAGCTTATGACTAGCTAATATGCTTTACAGTAAAAATGTTTGCTGATGCCAGTGAGTGGGAAAGCAAACTCAGTGTACTTGGAGGCTTAGAAGTGAGTCAATTAATTTGTTAGTGGAAATAAGCACCCAGAAACTGTCTGACTACTAAGCTGCTCTGATTTTCTTTTCCTTGCAAATATTCTTTCCAGGCAGGCCTAGAAAAGTTTTGATGTTATTCAAGTGAAGTGTACAAAAAAAGAGGAGCATAAACAAGGTGTAACAGTTCTTCCAAAATACCTATGTCTGCAGAATCTGGCTGCTTTTCAGAATTCTTTCCAGCAGGGCTTGACCCCATCAAACCTTTGAAAGGGGCAGAGTTCCTGAGGTCACAAGGTGACGCAAAATTGGTAGAAATGGGGCCATTTCCTCATGTTCCATGCTCCCAGCTCCTGCCTCACACTCACAAGCTGGTGCAGGCAGCAGGGGTCACAGGAGGCACAAGCAGCTGGGTAGCTGTGGCACTAATACTTCTTTAACCTTTCACTTTTGCAGGCAAATTGAACCCCAGCAACAGCACTGATTCCTGAGCTATTTGCTGGGATTGCCCTCTGCTGGGCCAGGGTAAGCTGGGCTCCCTCCACAATGCTGCAGGCACCAAGGAGCCAGAAATGTCACTGCTGCCTGCTCACCACTGGCCATCAACTCCCTTGCCATCTTCATGGTTCCTGTCTGAAAAATTATTCCCGATGGCACCAGTGCTTTCTAAAGTAGGGCTGCCTCCATTATAGGAGAGGCTTTTTAGGTCTTGACTCTTCTTTCTTCCACTCTGTGGAAAAAAAGCAGAGAGTGTTTTACAGAGAAAGTCCAGGTACTTTGCAGCCTGCCATGCCCTCTCAGAATCATAAATCCTTAAGACTGGAAAAGATCTCCAAGATCATCATGTCCAGCCTTTGACCAAACACTGCCACGTCCACTAAACCAAAGCACTGAGTGCCACATCCAGTGGTTTCTTGAACACTTTCCAGGAGTGGTGAATCCATAACCTCCCTGCAGATCTCATTCCAATGCTTTACCACCCTTTCAGAGAAAAAAATTCTTCCTGATGTCCAACATGAATGCCATTGGCCTTCTTGGCCCCTTGGGCAGACCTCTGGCTGAACATGAGCAGAAGTTTTGTTCATTTCATTTTAGAGGTTGCAGGGCTGAAATTGCACCCATGTCCCATGGGTCCATAAATGCTACTGATTCAGTAATGTCTCCTAGTAGCCAGCTGTCACTACAGCCCTTTCAGTGCACCTCACACTAGCCAGGGCAGACTCCACCTAGGAAACTCTGGCTTAAAGGGGTGAATGGGTGGCACAGCTAAAATGCTTTCTTGCATATTATGTGTTAACATGTTTCTGTGAAAATGCCTCAAAAGGGTGGAAGGCTGCTCTTCATCCTGATGGCTCCCCTCCTGCTCTGAGGAAAACCTGTAGAGGAAGAAGAGACTGGGCCATCCCTTGGGGCCACACAGCCAGCTAGGGGATGGAGGTGTTTCTCAAACACTTGCAGGCAGAGCACGGGCATATAAAGGCTGAGAAGAATGCAAAAGCCCTGCAAGGAAGCCAAGTCTTGAGAAAAGTAGGATTCAGCCACAAAAAGTGTTTGCTGCATTACAAGAAAGCACTGAAAAGTTGTTAGATGGAGAATGAGATGCTGTGCCTACTGCTGCCTGCCTGTTTGAGGCTAGGATTTTGTCCTCTGGAGGGAAGAACTAATGTAAGTGCTGTCTGTTGTTTTCACTTTAAATGCTCAAATGCTCAGGCTGATAAAGCCTTTCCTGGATGCATAAAGGTCTTCCTTCCTTTCACCGTAGGTGAACATAAAGGGACATAACTTGCAGGAAACAAGAAGTGAAAAGTGACTAGAGACCAATGCGTAAAAAATGAGTTTGAAATCATGGAAACGGTAGTGTGATCAATAAGTACCTTGCCATCCTGGAGAAAAATACAGCTACAAAAGGAAACAGTAAATATACAAATAAAATTATATGCTCCTGGTGATGACAAGACTTAAGTAGTCACTAAATTGTCATAGCCACTTTTTACTTTCAGGTGTCTACACAGACTTTCTATAAAATAGTGTTATTATTTACCATCTGTGGCATTATCTTTAGCTGCACTGGCTGGTTCTCCAGAATTGCCTGCACAGGTTGTGACTGTATCAGTTCTAGCATATATATGGCCAGCCTGGGTTAGTGATTAAATGAAGGAGACCTGGATCCTTCAAAAAGCAGCAGGTAGCATTCTTCCTTCCCTGTCTGTCTGATGTAGCACTTTAGAATGGCTTAGGAACATCATGTTACTGTCCCTTTAGTTTTACAAAACAAGGAGAGGTACTTCAGGCACTGAAGAAATTTGGGGTTATCTCTCTGTGATTTCTCACCACATATACCTTTGGCATATGAAAGGATCATTAGGCTTAACTTACCATTTTGTGTTTGGGTTATTGTGTCCTACTGTAGAGTGAAATGCCCCCTGAATTTCACCTGGTCATGGTAAAACGCTGTGTTTATCAGTGTGAACTGTAATCAGCCTTCAGGAGTTACACTAGCAAACTCTATTTCAGATGTGGCTAAAGCAATTTTTCTTACACATATGTGCATTGAAACTTGCCATTAGTCTTGCCTCATCTGGAACATTTAGACTATTAAAATATTTGACACAGACCTATTGAACTATGGGCTCATTTAGTACTTCACTTAAAACAATATTGTGGGTGGACAGAAGTAATTTCTTGAAACACAAGACACATACTACTGTATGATCATTAGAGTTTCCAGCCTGTTTCACATCATTTGCCAGGTGTTAGCTGCAACTTGCCCCTAATGCAGAGCATTTTACTGGAGCAGTTTACTGCACAGAGTGACACAATTAAGTCTCTTAGGATACACTTTGCAAATGTTGGTGCTGATAGAGCTGATAGAGCTGATCATAGCATTTGCTGCTCTGCTTTACTGTATTATTGGCTGAAATTTCAAGGTGAACCTTAATAGAGGAAAATTAATCACTCACTGAACAAGTGTGTATTCTGTCCCAGGCATGAACCACTCGACTCCAAGTAGTCAAGCAATGACCAAACCAACTCCATGATTGTTCTGACAGACAACCTGCCTATATATCTGTGGTGCTTCTGTGGTGCTTTACCCTGTCTGGAGGCCAGGGCCTCACCAAAGCCACTCTATCACTCCCCTCCACAACTGGACAGGGGAGAGAAAATATAACAAAAGGCTCATAAGTTGAGATAAGAACAGGAAGAGATCACCCACCAGTTGCCACCACAGGCAAAACAGACTTGACTTGGGGAAGTTAGTTGAATTCAAAATCAGAGTACGATAACGAGAAGTAAAACAGATCCTTCTTCCCCTGCCTCTCTTCTTCCTGGGCTTAACTTTTATTCCTGATTCTCTATCTCTCCCCTCCAGCAGTGCAGGGAGATAAGGAATGGGGTTTACAGTCAGTTCATCACTCTGGTTTTGCCTCAGCTTCCTCCTCTGGGAGAGCAGTTTTTCTCCTCCTCCAGTCTGGGGAAGGGGGTGCTTACCACAGGACAGTCCTCCATGAATATCTCCAACATGAATCCTTCCCATATGTTCCCCCAGTTCTTCCTGACCTGCTCTGGTGTGGGTCCATTCCATGGGCTGCAGTCCTTGAGGAACAGGCTGCTCCAGCAGGGGACCCCCATAGGGCCACAAGTTCTGCCAGCAAACTTGCTCCAGCATGGGCTTCCCACAGGGTCACAGCCCTTGGGCATCCACCTGCTCCAGCATGGGGCTCCTCAATGGGCTGCAGGGGCACAGCTGCCTCACCATGTTGTTCTTCACCACGTATCATAGTGGAAGCTCAGCTCTGGTGCCTGAAGCACTTCCTTCCCCTCCTTCTCCACTGACCTTGGTGTCTGCAGAATCAATTTTGTCCCATATCCTCACTCCCTTCTTCTCTGGCCACAACTGCTTCTGTGCAAAAACTTCTTTTTCCTTCTTAAACATATTATCACAGAGGTGCTGCCACCATGGCTGATGGACTCAGCCTTGGCCAGTGTTGGGTCTGTCCTGGAGCTGGCTGGAATTGGCTCTGTCAGTCATGGGGGAAGCTTTTAGCAGACTCTCAAAGAAGCCAACTCTGTAGCCTGTCTCCCTCTCCCCACACTGCTACCAAAACCTGGCAACACAAATCCAATAGAGTATCAGAAAACATCTATATATGTATATGCAGGTATAATTTGGGGAATGAAATCTCTTGCTCATAGGAAAATTAGTATTTTCTTTACAAGCAGTACTTAAAAACAAGTTTTGATGACCTTACAAAGTTGCTTAAAGTCAAAGAGTTTTGATTGCAGAAAGGGGTTTGAACAGACTGAAGAAAAAGTTTAGCTGAGCTCTTAGAGAAAAGGCAGAGCTAACAGACCACCTGGACTTCTTCATATCCTAACACTTCAGAAAGTAATTACAAGCCAAGTATGAGAGGAATCAAGGCACATGTTATTCCCCTGTATGTGATCTCTCATTCTTGTACCAAATTATATCTTTTCATATAGCCTCTCTTCATTAATTACTTTCTGTAAGACTTGCAGTACAAGGTCCATTGGAATTTAATCCCAGAGTGGAGGAATTACAATCCAGTGACAGAGATGCTGTGTGTGCTGAAGGCAGACTTCTTACTGCTGTACTCAGCTTGATTTTTCAAGCTTGAAAACCTGAATAAGTGCTTGAAGAATGTGTTAACAACTCTCATTTATCTTGGTTCATAAAAATGCAGCCAGAACTAATACAGAAACCCCCTTTCTTTTAAGGAAGAGAGACATTTACAGAAGGTTTAGATTAGTTCAGTAGATATTTAATGTAGGTAGAAAAGATGAGTCAGTGCTCATGGAATGAGATAAAAGCTGCTGAGGTTTCTCTTCCACACAAAGACACATTAGCAGTGGTCAGACCTTTGACAACACATTAATTCATTGACGAAAAGCTGATACTTGTCTTTTCTGTCCCCTGGTGTTCTAGAGAGGCTTGGTCAAAGCACTCTGTGGTACTCTGTTACTTTTGAATATTTCTTCCTATGGTTCACTGTGTATGATTTTTCCTGGACAGAAAGTACTGCTTTGGTTAATGCCATCCTGAGCTACAAACCACCTCCTATCCACCTGCAGTATATGTACACATCTGTATATTCAAATACAAAGTTTGTTTTAAAAACCCTCTTTTGTTATGCTTGGGATGTTGAAATAAATAATAATTGGACTCCTTCCTGCAGAGACAGCACAATATACACAATAATGCTGATAAACCCCTAAGTTTTGTTTGCCAGCTGGTTAACTGTGGGGATATGGGAATGGACACAATAGGTAGATGGTTTTATCCTTCTTAGATGAGGGACTACCCTATATTGTCATTGAATGTTTCATTAGTGGCTTGGCAACTCATTGACTTGTGACTTTTTAACATAGCAATTAAAATAAAATTTTCTAAAACTTGGTAAAAGTCAGTTGCCCAAAATCATTTATTTAATTGTCCAAGAATCCACGAACATGGAGTAAAAGGGGAATAATGTGCACAGGTGCTATAAAAGGGGGGCCACTGAGCATATAAGATACTAACACTGGGTCTTATGATCAATTTTAAATGCTTGATTGTATTCACAAAACAGAAAGACCAAAGAGCTCATTCTGTCACACAGAGCCTGTTACTCTGGTGGCTATTTCACAGTCCAGCCTGTCTGGGTGAGCCTGCACTGCTCCTGTTAAGATGGAAGCATTGCCAGATAGAAATCAAAAAGATGTTTTCTGTTCTTCCTGCAGACTAAGCACTCTGTCCTGTTTGTAGCATTGGTGCAGTTCTCTATCTTGTCTCCACAGCCCAATTTTCTTTCTTGGTGGCAGTAGGATGTCTGTTAAGCAGTCTCATAGCAGTTTCTGCTGTCTTAGTTTCCTGACATATCATGGCTCTTTTAAGTGCTCCAGGGCTTATTGTCTCTCACCCAACAAGCATATGAAAGTTTGGCCCTTTGCCTCTGATGATTTCCATCAAAAGTTGCCATGCATATTTCTCACACTGCTCAATATATGGATCACATATCTGAGATCTGAGATCTTGGGCTGTCTTGGTTGTCAAATACACCTTAATGCTTTGGTCTTGACCTCCTGCCATCCCGTGTGACTGCACACGGGCAGGTGTAGATAAATATTGTCAACTGATGCAGCAAAGGAAATTGTAGTAACAATTGGAGCTATGGCCATGGCTGGTCTGTGTTTTTCAGTGATCTGGAAAGTTAAGCTGAGTGAGCACACTGCTGCTCAAGTTCCATCTCAGCACTGCTGGTCTATGGTGTGTGACTGTCCAAATCCATGTGATTAGTTAGTCTCCACTCAAGAGAAGGTTCTGGTAATACAAACAGAAATGTAGGTATGCTCGGACAATCCTTATACACTTTGCCTTCTGTATTTTCTCTGGATTTCATTCATGGTATCTCAGTCTCTGGCAGCTGATGACATTTCTTACCTTATGACAAACACACACCATGAATGTTCTAGACTTGCTCTCTAGGCCAGGTCTCTGGCTGCAATGTTGCACTGTCTTGGGACTCCTAAGCATATTTTTCACCTAGAATCTCACCATTTCCTTTAATTTTGTTCTGGTATTCTTAAGTGGGTAAGTTGCTATATCCTTTTAATCCAGTGTTGAGTAGAGAACCTCACAGGACTTTGTTGAAAATGGTTATGGCCATGGGCCCCGTCAACACATGGGGCGAGCTTCAGCCAAGTGTGTCCTCCAATGCTTTGCTGTTTTTTGACTTACCTGGCTCACTTCAAGACAGTGACAAAGCTGGGGCAGCAAGAAAAATTGGGAGCTTGGCCTCAAATGCAAATATAAGCCCAAGGCCAATGTGACAAAATACATCTGAGATGATTAAAAAGTCCTCTTCCCATTTCTGCAGTTTGAAAGAAATGATCTTAGCAGCTCATAGTGACAGGGTGTAGTTCCAAGGCAGAAGTGAGAACATGAAGATTCTAGACCTTCTATAGGACATAGATTAAAGGGGAAGAAAATAAATTACCGAACTACCAGCCTGAGTGACCGATGAAGCACCTTGCAGCAGCCTCCTCCTCCCTCCTTCCTAAAGTGGAGGCCCTGATCCTGCCAGCAGTCTGAGGTGCTGCTGGTGAGAAGATCAAAGCCACCAAGGAAGCCCCCCACTGCAGCCTCCAGCTGGCTGCAAATGCCTGTCTGTTCTGTACACATGAGATTAGCTGAGATGTTTATGAGGAGTGTTAGTTAGGATAACCAGACTAATGCAGCTAACTTGCAGATATGGTATTCAATCCACCACTCATTTTTTAATAGTAAAAAAACTGTCTGTAGGGCATCAGATCACATCCAGAAAGACAGGTGGGCACTTATGGGTAAATTTATGTAGCCAAAATCTAGAAATTCCATGTTGGATGTTTTACACCAAGAAGGTAGTCTGTGAATTTAGCCCCAGAAGCTGCCCCGCTCTTGGCTGTAGAATGGGCAAGAACACAGGGTTATGGTACACCGTAAAACTCCCAGAGTCCTGAGATCTTATTTTGCCAGAAAGATTCAGGTCTAGCCAAAGAACTGCGTGACAAATACTGCTTGAATTGCAGGTCAGAAGACAAATTAGGGGAGTCAAACAAAAAGCTCAGTATAAATCACAAGAAAAATATATTTTACAGGTTTGAAAACTATAGTAAATGAACTTGATGTAGATGAAAGATGAACTGTCACTTTGAAACTATTTTTTGGAAGGAGTTCACAAGTGTTTATACTTCCTCTAGTGGGGCCAGACTAGATTTTTTTGTGAAAGAAGCCACTTCTGTGCCCCGCCCCGACCCCCATTACCAAGAACCAGGCCATGCAAAACCAACTTAGGTTTGTATGTTAAAATGTATAAACAGAAATAAATTTCATGCAGCTGTAGCAGTGACAAGAAATGTATGACAGTTACCTTCTTTTAATGCCTTGAAGAGCTTCTTCAAGTGTGGTTGGCCAGCTCTTCCTTTATGAGCAATGTCTCTTTTCATTTCCTCAAGAAATGCCTTGGTTTCCTTGTCTGAGGTCCTCAGCTTCTTGAAAGACCTCCAAGTCATCCACAGGCTGAGTAAGGTACATCCTCAAACACCAAGGAGACACTCTGAGCTTCATCCCATCAGAAATGTTCTCAGTTCAGACAGCAGGACAGAACTCTCCAGATGTGCTTCTTGACCCAACACCAGCCAGCATCAAAGCAGACCACAGAGGAACCCACTGCTTTGCACAGGGGTGACTTTTATTTCAGTGCACCACAGGAGACTTGTCTTAGCTGGTGTCTTTTGTAGTGTCCTTTTGATTGGCTTTGAATTAGGCTACAGCATGTTTTACACATTTAGCAAATGCTGTTGCAATCAGTACTATATTTGACATTCAAATGTATGCAGGAAAACTGTCTGAGTTGGTTGGCTCCCCATTCCCAGCAAGAAGTGCTGCCAGAATGTCAGTCAGGCAAGGCTGCATGTCCACTGGAAGGCACCTGTGTTTGCAGGTAGGCTGCCCTGACAGAGTGGCCAAACAGGGCCCTTGGAGGGCCTTCCCAGCTCCTCCTGTTCAGTCTATAGGAGGCCTCTGGGATGTCTCATAAGTGCCCCCACTGCACTGGTAGGGAGAAACCTGAGGAGCAGCTGGTCCTTGCAGTGTCCCCAGCCAGTCTGACTCCTCTGTGAGTCTGTTCAACTCCATGTCCCACCCATAAACAGCAAGGCATTCCTAGGGACACTCCCAGCAAGACACCCTGGTCCCCTTTACTGGGCAGATTTATCCAGGAGAGGATGGCATTCTGAACCCAGTCTGCCTCTGAGAGGTTTGTGTTGGCTCATAACATGCACTAGACACGTTCTCATAATGTGGCAGTTTACTCATGAATATACAAGGGGCAGAATAAGACAATAAACATTTGTCTCTTACAGGCACATATAAAACATTTAAACATCCATGACCCAGTATTTCATCTATCCTTGAAGACATCCTCTTCAGGTGTCTCTCAACATTAGATTTTACTGTGTTTTCCTGGTTTAGATAACTACATGTCATCTACTAACCAGATTTGAATCTTCCTCACAGTTGTCCCTACAATGGTCCCTTTTAGAGTTACCATTTTTAAACAGTGGAATTAGAAATTTAAAAGACATCCTGGTAAGACTGGTTCCCAGATAAAACTAAAGATGCAAAATTTCAGAAGAATCTTTGCTTTATTTGGATGGAAGGAGCTCAATGGTAAACAAATAATATTTATTGGGAAGAAGGTATGAAATCACATTATAAAAACAGAAAACAGCTGAAGAGTAGCTTGCTGATTACTACAGATAAGCATACATGAATGTAGGATGGAAATACCCACCTAAACAAGTAAATGCAAGATTTATTTGTTTTACCAAAACAAAGGTAATCAAGACATATTTTCTTACCTTAGTTTTTTTGTTTGTTTTTTCATTGTCTTCTCATCATTTCTGCCCCTACAATGGGCTAAATATTTATATTATGCATTCCCAGGTTTTCTTAGAAGCTAGAATAATGCTGTTGCAATTTAACAATATGACAGAACAACAAAGAAAATCCCAGCAGAGGTGGAAGAGTAGAGGGACACACTGCATTATCTTTGTACCTGTACTGATTTGTACTATACAGCACGGTACTAACTAGCCAAAAGTATTGTTCTGTTGATTGTTGCTGTTGTTATATGGTTCAGGTTTCTATAGTTCCTCAAAGGCTAACAGTATTTTTATTCTGCAACTGAACAGATTTGTTCTCTCCTCTGCACATGAGAGATTAATATGTCACATTCCTAACAGCATTAATAGGAGCTGCTTGGTTGATGACGCTGAGCTAGGTCATTCAGTAGCAATGCAGACCTAATTCTGCTCTGGAGGAAGCTGGATGCTGTCTACATATCTGTGTGAAATGAATAAAAATAGTGTTGCAGACTCAGTGTGCTGTGCTGGATTCTTTGCAAGTCACCCTGTTCAAGAACTGAGAGTGAAGATGTATTAGCACTGAGGAGCATTCTCTAAAATAACGAGCCTTGAATTTTGTCCTCCACGTTTTTGTCTTTGTCTCTTTAAAAAACCAACAAAACAAGTAACACCTCAGCCCAGAGATCCAAAGATATGGAAAAATAGCAAATACAGAGAATAGTACATAGTAAATGTGGAAAAAACAACAAACATGAAGAAAATAGTAAATAAAAACATTCCATTACCACTTTCCCCTTTGAGAAAGATTTCATGGTATGTAAAAGGACAGAAAAAAGAATTTCAGTGTTATGCATAACTGGACAAAGATTTCTGCTATCTAATGTAACTTTCTTGTTTCTGTACTTGGATAGAAATCTGCTCAAGTTAAGTTGTGAAGGCAAAGTTATAAACAATAATGTAACTGATCATCCCACTTTACCTAGCTGGATTTAAAAACTGCAGAATATATGATACAGGAGAAGAAAACTTATTTAGAGCTATCTAGAGAACAAAAGCAGAGACCCTTATCCTGCAAGCAGTCTTTGAGGTGCTGGCAAGGAAATCCAAGGAAACCAACCTGGATAATAACAAACCTGAGGCTCTGATCAAGGGTGACCAACATCAAGGAAATTCAAAAAAAGCCTGAAAGAAGCTGAAATTAATTTTTTTAGCAGCTCCAGCCAGAATCATAAGAAAGGTGCTGCCAGCGAGGTTTGCCTGGAAGTGACATGAATCACCCTGGCTTCTCAGAAGCTCTCTGAAACCTGGAGGTGGGACATAAACCTAATTCTCTTCTGTGTCTTTGACTGTAAGCACTTCATTCTGTGTTGGGCGACTTCACCACCAGGCACTTCAGTGAGGATGGTTTTTACAGACTGTGACATCAGCTACTTTGCAAACCGAACAGGTTTTGTTTAGTTCTCAGTTTTCTGTAAGATGAATCTCATGTGTGTCACATCTCACATCTCAGCAGATACAGCCTTCTATCCGTGGAAGAAAGCACAACAATTTCAACTAAAAAAACAGATATTTCTGCAGTTTGGTTTAAAGCTTTCAGTCATGAATCTCATTATAAAACTGAGACTGAACCTCACTACACTGTGAAACAAGCTTTAAAGACTTGAGGATGTGCCCTCAAAATTACTGAAGACAGAGATGCCTATTTTGAAAATAGAAGAAAAGAGATAATGCATCTACTAAGAAGAGGAAGACAGTGGTTCATTGGTCTATCTGATCATAACTCCACTGGTACCCTGATAAAGAAACCTTACCATAACTGTGCAAGAAGACCACAAATCAGGAGATGCATAGTCATGTGGGCTTTGGTACAGGCCCTCCAACTGAGAAGCTCAATAAATGTGGTACAAACTAGAACTAGTTAAAAAACCCCAGTTCTTTGAAGAATATTAACTCAATATTGATTTTTTTAATGGCCTTTTGCAGAAAAATGTTATCAGTTTTAGGGTGGCTGGTGACCTCAATAACCCTCCGTCCCCAAGTAAAAAAAAAAAAAAGGCCCTATGTTTTAGTTAAACTGCACTTGGCATCCGAGCAAGCATTGTAAGATGGTACTGCCATCTTCATGAATAAGGAACATTTGATTTATTTATTAGTCTGAAAGTGAGAAGTTTCTGGGAATTTGCTGTCAAGCCAGAAGACTTTCTATTATATTACCTGCTCTTCCAATTTGCATAATGAAGCTGCAGAGAAGAAGAAACTAGCAACTGAGTTAGTTTTTATGAGTTATTTTCAGTTATTTCCTAAGTAAACACATAGAGGTCTCTGTATTCATATTCCCTCAGTCATGGTTTAGTACCTAAGACACTTGAGCTTGTCACCTAGGTCCTAGGATGCAATCCTATGTAACAAATGCCTACGAAATTAAAGTCTCCTGTCACCTACGTACTAGAAAAAGTGGAAGATGGAAAGGCTGTTTCCTACCTTGTTTTCTCATGGCTGGTCAAGAAACAGTGGTAGGAAAATGAGTAAATGCTCACCCATGTACTTTGCTGTTTATCATTTTGCCCATCAGGGAGTACAATTTGAAGGTAAGGTAGAACATTTATTTAAATAGTCCACCAGCATCACTCTTTATGCAAAGTCTGCATCAGTTAATGATACTTTGCCATTCTGAGAGCTGGTGTTTTTCTATTATATCAGAAACTGTAGACCTCCTGCAGGCAGATGAAATACTTTTTATTAGTCCCAAGGGCTTAGCTGTTCAATAAATTAAGAGCAGGAAATCCAAGACATGTTATCTCTTCCACCTGAATTAATTGGCAAATTGTTCTCTGTTGCATAACAGGTGCAAAACACATCATATGCTGCGCCTTGCTCCTCCTGAGACAGCCATCCGAGATGCTCTGATGCTTTCTGTGCCGTGGGTCTTCTGTATCAGATTTCAAAAGTGCAATCTTGCCTGCTCTCTGTGAGCATGGAGATCTCTACTGCCTACTACAACACCTTTGGCAATGGGCTGATCATGTGCATGTGGACGGCAGCATATTCATAAATCCTAGGAATAAACAGTGCCAGAAAGTGTAAAGTATTGCTCCTTATTGTTGTCTTATATCTAAAAAGGCAATAAGGGAAGTAACTCATTTTCATTTAAAAGTACTACTTGACAAGAGTCAGTCCCCAGCCCATTCCAAACCAACACTAGTTCTACTGTTACCTTGAATGACATTGGGGTTAGGAATGCAAATCTTAATAGGTGCATCTGATAGTCAGAAACACACATGTGCTTCCCCAATCAGAAAACACTGCCACAGCGAAATCCCTCATACAACCATAGTAATTCACTGTTCAATACATGCACGCAGTAGCATTCTGGACACTAAACTGGAAGACATAGCTTTCACATAACAAATCTGGGAGTTTCTTCTCGAGTCAGACAGGTCTAGAGAGCATAGAATCAGGCTCCCTGTCCTTCCAGGACTCACAGAGCAGGCAGGAGCTTTGCATTACATGGGAAATGCATGCAAAGCTCTCCTAGGTGAGATTTTGAATTTCTCCTAAGATGAAGGCCATTTTTAACAAAAAACGAAAAAACCCAAATTGTTTGTATTTGCGGGAAGTTTGTATGCAATTTCCTGCCACAGACGGCTCCTTTCTTTGGATTCAGGGAGAGCTGAAGGTAGAAATCCGAGCTCCATTGTCAGACGGCAGCAGGGGAGCGGTGGGTGGCCCTGCTCTGCGCCGTGCTCCGGCGGTGAGCACCGGCCTCCCCCGCTGCTCTGATTTGCTTTCCCTCTGCGTCCCGCTGTGCCTGCTAAGCAAGGCAGCTGCCACAATCAAAGTCAGAACCTCAGGACACAAAACCATCTCCAGGAACAACCTTTCTGCACTAGACAGGCTGATTGGGGACGGCAGTGCACACAGGATAGCAGCAGCAGCCCTGACCTCTACATGGCTTATCAAAAGTAAAAAATCACATTGGTGCCTCAGTTGTGAGTGAAAACAATGACTAACTAGTATGTTTTAGCTAAAAGGGATAAAGCAGACAGTCTTGGCTTGTTCTGAGGATGCTCTGTCACATCAACAACAGGGTAGGAAAACACCCTAATCCTGAGGCCAAGAGGCTGCAGCAGGAACATCAAGTTTTCACAGCTGTGAACTAAACCTGTGGGCTACCCAGTCTAGAGTCGGGCCTCCAACAGGGAGCAATTTCAACTCCTTTAAAGAAGGGCACATGAAGCCCTGGAAAAGACAGAGATGGGATAAAATAACCCCATATGAAATGCCTCATCCTAATTCTTCATTTGGGATTGGTATGACATCTGGAATAAGAATTTATGGTCTGGTCTTTCCAAATAGTGTGTTTGTAGATTCATAATTGTGTAAGGACAGGTGAGGGAGGTGAAAAGAGCATTAGTTGTTATAAATTATTATATATATAGTGTATATATAATTTATAATTTATATATGTTATATGTTATATGTCACATGTTATACATTTATTATATATTATCTATTGAGCTTGGATGAAGACAATATTACTGTAGTCACAAAGTCAAGAACAGGCTTGTGCTTAAGGCTGCCTGCAAGTGAGGCCAGATCATACCTTAAAAGCAGCTGTTCTTCTCAGTGCTACCTTTGTAATGGGGCGTGCAACAGCCCTACCTCTACTTCCAGCAACACTCTCTCACCCCTTGAGACACTGTGCTCTGGTGTAAAAACCAGTTCAAAGTCCAATTCACACAGGACTCTGCAAGGGAAAACCCATCACCTACATGATGCCCATAATTTAGAGTTGATTAAAATTAAATTTCACTTTGCATGATCCATTCCTCTGAGACTTTTCAGCATTAGCAGCTGCAAAGGCTGTGAGTTTGACGAACAGAGTTTATGCCACTCAACCTGTACCTTACAGCACTTTCATAAAGACCATTTTTACCTTCAGGTCTGAAAACTTACACAGGGTTAGATCCATTACAGGTCCTTTGCAGGTCTCCTTAACAATCCCTTTAAAAAAGACATTTTAAAAGGCAAACTGAAGATCTAACTCTGGCACTGGAAGGCAGCTAGACACAGAAACTGCTGGACCATTACACTAATTGCAACTTAAATGTTTTAAAGAACAGCCAGATAAGTTTACCTCAGCTTTGCAAAGGTGTATTACTCAATAAACACACAGAGTACAGTCTTCTTTCCTATCTAAAAAATGCAATGGAGAATACTTTTTACTTGAATTTATTGACCATTGGCTTTGGGGCTTTGAATGTTGGCTTTTTCATTTAGTTTAGATCTTGTTTATTGAAACCTTCAGAGCTAATCTGGACAATTTACACTGCTATGTTGTTGTGACTTACAATTCATATTGAATCCTGTCAGATACCATCTGAGGCATAAGTGTACAGCAGCAAAGTCAATACTACCTAATGTAGAAATTATATATAAACTTATAAAATGCATTCTGTGACTTCTTTTATTTTAATGCAAATCATAACATAGTACAGATAAGGTGCATTTGAAAGCTAGGCCTCTAGTCAGAAAAATGTGAGAGGTTTTTAAGTTTATCTTGATTATCTTATGAGTGTTTTTGACAGAATATATTATCAGGTATATTCTTAAATGTGAACCCTTGCTACCTATAACAACTTACATGAAATACCAAAAGTAGTCACTCTAGATATCTTATATTAGTCCTAAGAATCTATAGTCAGTCCATCACCATTTGACAGACTGGAAACTGGCTACACGTAGGTTTCAAAATCTGAAGATATTAAAAACCATTCAGAACCAGGCATGTTTCTAATGGAAGTCTGTATCAATCTGTCTTTCTCTTAAAGAATTTCACTCCTCACAATAGCTGGGAAGCAAAATTATTTTCTGATACTGTTTGCAGCTAATAGCAGAAATTGAGGGAGTTACAAGTAATGGAGAGATATGATCATGGATAGAGCAATTGGGACCATTTAGCACACCAGCTACCATAATCAATATGCAATTATTACTTCCAGAAGCACAGAATTATTGATGCTTTAACAGCTTTTCATTGTTTTAAATTCTTTGCCTTGATTTGAAGGTAATCTGATACGGACAATATACTGGTACCTTCTGTATTTCATTTCAGTGTTTTAAGCTACCCTCAGTTTTTAAAAATTCATGGTTTTATTTCAAAAAGTTCTTGTTAGCTACAAAATCCTAACGACAATTTGCTTCTAAAAAATCATCACCACAGAAATATTGGAAGTACTCTGTGGGAGCAGAGGAGATTCGGTTCTGCTCCTGCTACCCAACGAGATTACAAGGCTGTCACATCATTCAGGAGAATGGAGTGTTGGAAATGCATATCCAGCAAACAGTAGAGCACTGGAACACAAGTGTGGTAACAAAGACAGATAAGAAGTTTAAAATCAAGATGGCACACAGCTTCCCTCCTCCTCCTTAATTTTTTTTTAATCTGATGGTTTTTTCAAAATAAAGATGCTTTTTCAAATGTGTTACAATCAGCCAGAAAAGAAGAGGAGGAGCAGCTGGGAAGACAGCAAATTGTAGAGCAGGAAAGCAAAGCTCAGCCTGTCTGTGTCTGTGTGCCACTGGTATAACCAGGCACAGAACCCTTCCAAATGTAATCCTGTTTGTGTCACTGTTTGCTATACTCCCTAACTGGATTAAAAAGAAAAAGAAGACAAATCCAAATCCTCCAAGGGCTATCTTTGGAACATCCTCAGAGATTAATGACAGGCTCACGAATAGGAAACTGTTTATAAAACTCATTTGTGGTGTGCCTCTGGATTAGGAAGCTGAGGAATTCAAAATAGTATGGGCAGAATAATGAAGACAAACTCCAGAACAAGCTTTCCAGGTTACTCTCTGATTATGTTGTCATTCTCTTTTTGTGTCTGTCTCTTCTTTCACTTGAAAGAAAAAGAATTTTCTAGGTTTTATTTATTTTTTTGCAACTGTTTGGGATTAATGAAGCATGTATTTGTGAAGTGTGTGGAATCTGGCAACGTGATTGTTACCTCTGGCTCCAAGGGAAGGAATAGACTGACAGCAAGCTCCTGGTATGTCTGAAACAGGGGGAAAATGTGTAAAACAAAGAATGATGGACACATTCTGTTTATCTATTGGAAGTATTCTGGACATTATATGATATTCCAAACTTCAAATTGTCCAAGAATAGTATCTTAAGCCTCAAATTTGCAAACCTCACAAGTAATTTCCATTCAAAATCAAGGTAGTTGCTTTAAAAAAAGTTATTTTTTAAAAAGGGTATAGCTAAATAAAGCCCATGAAATTGCTTAGGTTCATTCTTTTTTGTCTGGTTGCTGAATATTCATATTACATTTTACTGTTCCTTACATATTATGAGGATTAGTAGTATAATTTTTCAAAATGGTAACCTCAACTTCCAGTTAATCCACAGATTAAGGATCTAGTGCCTTGTGACTCTTGCCAGGACTACTTGGAACTGATACAGTCTTGAGAGAAGTTGGTCTTAGATAAACCATAATGTCTTTAGTGCCTGTACAGAAATGTGTGTGCTCTGGCTAATGAGCAAGACAGATTCTCTCTCCATTTCATTAATACAAAATGACATCTATCATTGCTGGCTGACACTTCCATTTGTGCACTGTGACCCCTTCAGAGGCAGAAGAAAAAACATACTTGCTCAACACTGAGTCTTCTTTAATCACCTCATACGAAAAGACCTCTATTTGCCCCATTAAAAAAATAGTTAAATAGCAGGACCTGGAATGCAATGAACTGAAGAGACTGAATGCTAGATGTTAATTAGATGCACATATCAAAAATCAATTTAACTTCTTCAATTATCAATACCCTGATTCTGCTTATATTTCACTAGTTAATAGTCCTAGTTATATACCAAAGTACCCTTGTGTTTAGTAGTGTCAATAGTGGTATTTGTTTAATAGGTATTTTACTTAATGTCAGACTGTTAATCACCTAAACCTTCAAGGGCTGTGAAGAACTACACCTGTAAAGAAATACATATAATAGCTCACAAAACAGGCATGGCTGCAAACTACTCCAGGGTATAATTGCAGCCCTCTGTACGACATTCAAAAAGATGTTGCAAAAAACTGTAAAGTACCAAACCTGAAATCTCTAAGCAGTTGGTTTGGGAAATGCTGTATTAACAAGATGACCCACATGACCATTACTACCACGTGACTGGTGTTGCTTATTGCTTTGTTTAGATTTTTTAATCCCACAATTTTCAATCCAGCTTCATGACTGAGGGATATATTGTGCACGCTTGGAAATGGCAGTGTCACAACCTCAGATTTTTACCTGCACATTTTCAAGGCAGGCACTTTCCATTACCCCCAGGTATGCAGAAAAAAAAAAAATCCCCACATGCCCCAACACCTTCTTACTGGTTGACATCACCACACGTAAGCAAAATCCTTTTATGTTATTTTGGTGATCAGTGTGTTCCAAGAAAAGGATAAGGGTACTCTCTAAGTAACTGCTGACACCAGGCCAGGACACATTTTGCAGCATAGTTCTCTGCAGTTATCACTTGGCCCTTGAGCTTCTCTACTGCAATTTTTTAGAACTGTAGACGATTTTATATCCCAAATTTTCTAATGCATCTTTTCCCAATATTTTGTTTGAAAAAATTAAGAGCACTTTTTAAAAACTGAATTTGAGACGTGACTTCAAACTGTGTCTAACTTAAATGGAAAACAACACCTGCAAAACCCTAAAACTTTGCTACCTCAAACCCAGTGAAATAGAAACAGCTGTGAAATTTCAATACAATACAATGACTTGCACATTTTACTTATAGGGTTTTTTCCCTACTGGATATGAATCAATAAGTATGAGTTAGGCTCTCACCATTCAAAGGTAATACTTCTGTGCTAGATGTACAGCTCCTGGGTCTAATGACAGGGACTGACAGAGGCACATTTTAGTGAAGAACTGTCAGCTTCCTAAACCACTCCCACTTTCTGGCAATTCCTGCTTTTTGATTACTCTAACTCTCAGCTGTGCTTATGGGCTTGTTGAGACTGTGGAGACAGTTTTGGAGTGGGGAATTTCAAAATTCTTTTGATTGCAGATTTAATTGGATTCATTAATTACCACCGAGCTTTTAAAATATTTTCCTGTTTGTTAAATGTACTGTATTACTCGTGCAGCTAAAAAAAGTCTGAAAAGCACATTCTGTAAATTTGAAAGAATACAAACATTTCTCCTTTGGGAACTAAGTTAGGTCATGGGACAAGAAAAAGCTGTTGAATAGTCACAGCTTTTCATCTGCAATGATCTGGGTTGGATGTTAAAGATTTTGTATCCTATTAACAATCTCCTGAGCTAACCAGCCCCTAAATGTGATTACAAGGATCACGCACACACATCTAAGACTTTCAAAAGGGGTTACGGAGCTCTTTTGATCAACTAAAGAAAATATCTGGCAAAGCTCAGGGTTGCTTTAGAGAAAACTATGCATTCAATAAATAACTTATGCTTTTGGACATCCTTGATAATCCATTATGGTAGATGATTTTTATGATTAAAAGATTACTGAGCTAGATGTAGACAAACTCTGTGGTGGCTTTCCTAGAGGATATTTACTCAGGTGTTGCAGGAAGTACTGCTTCTCTGTAATAAACACCAAAGGGGAGGAGTTCCTTATATTTGCTACAGGCTGTGCTCAGTTAAGCAGCCAGAGAGGCCAAAAAGCACTTCCCTAGAGAGGTAAGTTCTTTGATTCTTACAGTGGTGGTCTTCTGCTAGTTAAGCATGCTTGTTTATTTTCTTAAGCTATAATTTCTATATTTGTTGATCTTTTGTGTGTCACTTGTTATTTGCATGTGTACCTTGTCAGCCATCAAAACACCTCCTCTTGAGTAGAATGCTATTGAAAGACCAATTAGAAAGAGAAAAATAGATGAAAAGCAGGAAGCCTTAGGTGCCACAAACTCTCTGTGGCTGAGCTCTGCCCAGGATCTGGAGCCTAGCAGCCAAGGACCTCCTTTGATAGGGAGGGTCCATGGTGTCCTGCCTATCTGCATCTTGACTTTATTTGGATGTACCATGATCTTCCACAATATAAAAAATATTATTTTAAGTAAATTATGCCTTAATTTGGTGCCTTAATCACAGGAGCATCTTTTTCCCCTCCTCGCCCCTTTTTGTTATTAGAAGCTTCTAAGAATGTAGAAGTTTGAATATATCAGTTCTGGAGTGTGTTTTGGGTCCATTATATTTCAATAACAAAGAGTAAGACATTCTAAAAGCAACTCTGTAATGCGGTCTAATGTTGAAGATGCTTTGAAAGACTGTTTTTTCATAATGCTTTCATATTTGTCACATAGTAATTCAAAAATAGTTTTCAGAGTTGTACCCACAATGCTTCTAATGAAGGTAAAAACTGTGTTGAAAAGCCAGGAGAAAGTCTGAAACTAACCACAAACTGTTAAAAAGATAGTGTACTATAAATGCTGTCTTGTGGCATTAGGCATAACCTAACCTCATACCAGGTACAGCTGGAGATGACCACACTTCATTTGTCTTTTAATGTAAATATCTGGATATTGTCAATACATAATATTAGTCCTTAATTTTTTCAAATTTATTTTGGGGCAGAGAAAGCATATACCCATATTTACACTAGAACTTTGAAAGCTCATCTGAAATACTTTCTAGATAAAAGCAGAGCTGTAATTTTTTGGGAAAATGAGGGGCAAAAGCCAAGGCAGGTCAAGATGGAAAAAGAACATGGAATGAAAATAAAGGCAAAGGAGGAATGTGGCTAGGCAGCATGAGACTGAATGCCACGTAATCATGTAATGATTAAGTTTTCCAGCACAGTCAGTGTCCATTTGACACACAGATTGTCATTCCCTAAGGGTATAAATTCCCTTTTTGTTTGAACAGTGCCTAGCTCTATAGGCCTTGGACATTGTTTGTGACTTTAACTGGTTTAAACTAGGATCCCTTTTGCAGCAACAGGCTGCCACTACTTCTATATCGTTCAGGATTACCTAAATGAAACAGATACAAGTTTTTTGGAGTTTCACAGTTTCACCAGTTCACCTGACAAATTAATTAATGCAGAAGACATAAGTGTGTTCAATATTCCAAGTGGTTCAGCTGAGCCCTATCACAGGGTTTTGCCTTGCAGGCCCCTTTGACAGGGAGTGCTCATAGGGAATTTCAGGTCTTCAGAGCTAAGGGATGGTAACTTCAGCACACAGACAGTGAGAGTTAGATGATGTGGGCAGCCGTGGCTTTAAGACAGCACTGCTAGGAGTGGAAGGGACATACCAACCAGTCACTTATGATACTGTCTTTTCTGGTTCCCATGATTGTGTCTAAACACTTCTCAGCTCCTTGTTCCAGGTCTCGGATGCACGCAAGCCCTTCCTGGGGGAAGAGCTATGAGTACCCACCACTCCTTTTTGTACCTGGGTTTCAATTGAGAAGCTTCTAGCCTTTTTCTGATGGTGCACTCTGGCCAAGCTTCTGCATGATCAGAGGATTAGACTGTCATGCTTCTGCATGTGACTTGCCATCCACCAGACATGCAGTTGGAAGGCAGCGGGGTGCCAGGCACTATCAAGCACAACTAAAAGCAACGAGAGCTTTGCTCAGGGAGGGGGAAGCTTCCAGTGAGTTTTGTTTCTGTAGTGATTTGAGCCTAAAATATATGGTTATTTTACAACTGAGGCCCTATTACACTAGTGCTTCCAACTATAATTAGTAAAATGGGATCATAAAACTAGGCAGCTCATTTTATAGGGTCTCAGCCAGGGAAGAGGAACAGTTATGAAGGGGCAGAGCAGCCAGCAACAAAAGGGGTTAATGAAGTCTATATGGGATGTTAAACTATCCCCCATAAATTTCTACATGCGTAATGCAGCGCACAGTCTAAAAATGTCAACAACTTTTATACAATAAAGTAGTAGTGCTTGGATGAAGGAGGCCTTTTGTCCTTATACATATCTGGCTCATGGCTGTTAAACTTTGGGGTTTGAGAAGCTTCTGTTGATGATTTTCCCACAGGAAGGAATTTCATAATATTTCTTGTCTGTGTGATTTCTTTGGTGGCTGGGATGGGATAAGCAGCCTGTTACAGATATAGTCATAGGGAAGGGCCATCCATGAACTACCTGGTGTCTACTCTGCTTTTGTGAAGACATAGAACATAGCTCTGAAACAGTTAACCTCATGTCAGACCTGTCTGAAAACAAAACCCAGGTTCAAATATTATCAGAAAAATGAAAGGAGACAAACTCAATACAACAAAGTCTCCGATGGAGGTACATGGTCTCCTGTGCTGACAGTGTTTGGCTGCTTCTTTGCAGTGGATGTGTCAGGGATCATGCAAAGACAACCTAACCAGGATAATTGAAGCCTGGTTCATGTACCACACAGGAGCTGTATTGATAAAATTCATCCATTTCCCATCTTTTGAGTACTTTGCCTTGCAACCTCACCCTGCTATTACGTTATTGCACTTATGTTGTGCTGCTGTAGTGTAGACACCTCTCTGCAACAGGTGAGCTCGGGGCGTGCACCAGATGTGAATTATTTTTAGCGGTCCAGGTAGGTCCCTTAGGTCTCCTNCCGCGGCCGGGCCCTCTGTCCCGCCGGGAGGGAGCCCGGGCCGCCCCGGCGCCGCCGCCGCGCCCTGCCCAGGGCGGGCCGAGCCCTCCCGGCTTTGCCGGCGCCTGCAGGGGATTAGCGGGGCAAAGCGCTCATCCGCCGCTGACCCCGAGGAGGGACCGCAGCTGGGCCGGGGCCGTCCGCAGAAGGAGGAGGGCGAACCCGAGGCACGGTGGCCGGAGGTGGCGCGGCCCCAGCCCCCTCAGCGGGGCTGGCTCTGCGGGAACCGAAGGTTTCGCTGCGGGTAATCCCCGGCCGGGAGCGGCAGGCAGGGCACAAGGGCGAGCCCCCGGGGACGGTGCTTGAGCGGGGTCTCGCCAGGGACCTGCGCTGCCCCGCAGCCACGCCTCGCCGAGGGGCTTCGGGCCGGCCCCGCGGGATGGTGGCCCGGCCCCCGGGGGTGACGCGAGCCGGGCTGGGCTGGACCGGACCGTACCGGTGCCTCCTGCAGCAGCCCCGGGAAGGGACGGAACGGGACGGGACAGGGCTGCTCGGTACCGGGAGCTCCCGGCACCGGGGCATGTGCGGGTTAGCTCTTGCGGTCTCTCGTTCAGAGACCNAGGCCCCGGAGCCGCAGCTTTCCCGTGCCAGGCCAGCAGCCTCGCTGGCGGCTCGGCGACCGCCGTGTAATCCCCGCGGGGCGGATCAGGGTGCGGGGGCTGTGACCCGGCTCTGGAGGCGGCCGGCCCGGGATCCCCAGAGGCCGC
>VZTR01005401.1:11809-22873 GCA_013400775.1 Chaetops frenatus | reverse complement strand
GCTCCGTGGCTTGTCGTGTTTTCCCCTTGCCGTCCTCTGCTCCGGCGCCCTTTTTCTCTTTTTTTTTTTTTTTTTTTTTTTTCTTTTTTTTCTTGTAAGCGAGTTTCTGGATGAGAAACGCGTGCAGAGCAGTCGGGAGAGATGCCTGGGCCGCGGTGAGAGCAGCCGGGCGCTCCCGGAGCCCGGCAAAGCGCTGCTCGCCCGCGGGACGCGCGGGGCTGTGGCGTGACCGTGGCCTCGGGGCACACCTGTGAAGCCGTACCGTGCCCACTGTACACTCACCCCTCCTGACTTCTTGCTGGCTAATGCTAAGTGCTAGCAAGTTTGCTTGTCTGCAATGCCTTTCTTATCTTGATCTCGAGTTAGTGTATCACCTTAATTTCAAGCCCTGAGAAAGCTCATTGATACAGCAGCTAAATTAATTTTGAGTTGCCCCTTTTCTGCTGTTAGAAGTTCTGAGAAATACAGAGGGAGTGAGGTCGCACAATATTGATTTTTATGGCCTTATAAAGTTTTACTGTGTTAAAATAGGAAAATTAAGTGATGCTTTAGCTTTGAAAACCAAGTTATTTGCTAATATATTGATCTAGTGTTTAGTCATTGAAAAATTATTCTCATCGCTTGCAGTGCCTCTCTTCTGGGAGCCACAAAATTAGCTGGATATAATTCAGTTCATGGATTGCTAATGTCAGTTCATTACTTCTGGTGGCACAAAATCCAAATGCAATTTGATAATGAACCATTCCCCCTTCTGTTATTAATCTTGTTTCATGATTGTAATGCCCCCGCATAAATATTGTCTGTTGGATGATAATGGCCACAGAAATCTTCAGCTATCATTTGTTTTCAAAACATCAGAGCTTTTGGAATTGACAACAGTAATTAAATGTAACATTTTTTTCCTTGTTCTTTAGATACCCTCTTTCTTTAACTAAAGATTGGGTTTTAAAAAGATGGGGTTCTGTTCTGGTATCATGTTTAAACTCTGAAGGATTGCAATTTATTGGGTAGCCCCTATGCATGAGAATAGACTGAATGCCTACAGCCCTCACTGTTTCTTTAACTTGTAGCTTAAAAAAATCCCCTCCCCCAATGGTGTTTCCTTAGAACTGTAAACCTCAGCATGCAGTGTGACTGACTGTTGTGGGGCATGGCAGGGAATGGATGGAAACCGAAGTGTAACCCAGCACTGAAGTAGATCCCTTGCATCTATTCCCTCTGAGAACATTCAGAGAATAAAGAACTAGAGCCTCCCATGAGCAGGGCTGGCCAGTTCAGTCTGCAGCAAGTCAAAATGTCAAGATCAGCTGAATAATAATCAGCAGATGAAATGTCAGTGTGGACACCCAATATGCATTTATCAAAAGAAGGAGATCAGGTACTGATACCACACAGTACTGCTTCACTACTGCATGTAGAAGTTTTACAAAGGTCAAGGAGTCCAGAGGCATCAAATGTCTCTGAAAGCTGTCTTGCTTTGTTGGGAAAGTTGTCACTGGATAACAGTCACCAAAGAAAAAAGTGTTTTTAGAAACAGAAGAGCCTTTCAGAGAGTAAACACTAAAAAGTGGCCTCAAAATCAGATCAATTTTTTCCTTAAACAGCCCTAAGGTTGATGTATGTACTTTGAATTATGCCCAGGACATATGTTGTCTGATACTTGCCTAAATTTATCACCACTCCTTGCCTCCAAATGCTTTACATAACCATTTATTCCTGCATTTACATTCATTTAGGGTTTGGTTGCTGGGTTCAAAGTTTGCTTGGCAATGTCATTGCATGGTGTTTGCCTTGTCTGTGCATCATCAGAACATGTCCAAGTTGCCTGACAGCTTCCAGGTGATGAGGTGTGGCTGGCTTGCAGTTTTTCTGGCTGTAGTATGGAGCTGATACTCATTTTATCAGCTGTCAAGCTAAAATTCTTAATTTACAGTATTTAAGTAGATAGAATTAATGTACCTTAACATGTCTGCATCTGAAGCTGTGTAACTGGGCTCCTGTTGTAGGCAATGGAAACTCTGCCAGTAGAATTCAACAGTGTCTGGAGACTAAATTGTCTTATGCTAAGGTAAATGCTAACCAGATAAAGTAAATCAATTTTTTGTTGCTTTGACTTAAATGGAATTATAACATCTAACTTAGGTTCCAATAGGTGTATTCTACACATCAGCTTAGGTGAAGCCTACCTAAATTGATGTCTTGTGTCTTTCTTACTCATATAAGCACACAAAAGTGAAAGACTGTTAGAGAAGGTGTTGATTTTATTCTTCATCTACCATAGTTGGGATTAAAGAGATTTTTTTTCTCTCTGGAAGGTTTCTTGCAGATGGGAAGGACAATTGAAAGCCATGGGGAATACATAGAGTGAAAAGTTGTAAGCAAACTGATGTGCAGTTGAAGAGGATAATTTGTCTAGACATATGGAGAGTACAGAAATTATGTAATTATGCAAATTTTTTGTTGTTTTAGAGTGAAATTATAATGCTAAGTGCATTCAGCTTTTGACAAATGAAGTAAAAAAAATCAGCCTGCAAACCTCCAAGCACTTGTCTTTAACTAACGGCCAAACTAGATAATCTGCTCACACCAAGCTTAGATTTGAGTGTAGTTCCCATTCAGATATAGGTTGTGTCACCATTGAAATCAGAGGCCAAATATTCCCCCAGAAATGAATGGGGATGATATTTGAATTTGCAGAGCAAAGCTTATTCTTTGAATGATGGCTAAGATAATACACTGCATAAATGAGTCTTTATAGCTCTAGGTGAGAATCTGAGCTGCAATCCATGCTCTTAGTTGGATAATTAAATTATTTGGACAATTATCCAGAAATTGCTAGGTGCTAGTACGATGAAGAGCATATTGTAGCCTCTTGCTTTTTGGCTTGTTTTGAAAATTCCATGTGGCAGCCTTTAACTTTCTTATTAAGTACTTGTCAGTGTGGCATAACTCACAAAATAAGAAGAAATGTAGTTTGGGATTTGATTGTGCCATTGCATTAAGTATTTGAAGGCCCCACTGTGCCTTGTGATCAGTGCCAGACCAAAGAACTTTCAAATTAGATATTGGATAAAGCAATAAAGGGGGTGAAAGAGTGAGGTGAGATGGAGTTTTTTATTGTCTATTTCTGTTTGGTTTGTTTTTGTTAAGGTGATCACTTTTTCTGGCATCCATTAGGCAAGAGGTTTAAGTTTCACAATCTGAAGGAATGCATTGTGTCACCTTCAGAGAGGTAACAGACCTGATGTGCCACGTGTGTGCCAGTGTTCTTGGCACCTGACGTCTGCCAGCTGTGACATATGGGAAGAGGTCTGGCACATTTCAGGGTAGGATATGTACAGGAGCTATCTGGTTAAACATAAGTAATGTTTGCAATGTGAAGGAGAGAGTGATGTGGAGCTGTACTGATGAGGTCCTGGTTCCAGTTTTCAAGACCAGGAAGTTGTGGTAGCCAGGAGACAAGATGCTGATGGGAACCTAAAGGCTGGATTCATTGTAGTTAAATGTGAATAGATGCTAATCCTGTAGGCTCCCTATGTGGAGAAAGATGAACGACATGAGGCAAGGGGCTCTCATTTTATTGGCTCTTTATGGAGGAAATGAGTGTGTTTTCATCCAAGTGAGATGGAGCTCCATTTTAGAAACTATTGGGGGGGGGGAGGTTTATAAAGAATTTTCACGATTAGGTGGTATGAAACAGTAGTGAAAATATTAGATTAACATATAATATTCTGTGTGAAATTCAGGCTCCATTGTGCTTTCAATCCAACTGGCAGAAGCAAAACCAATTGCTTATTCCCACGTGACTGTGTTGCCTCTAATGCTCTATGGCCTTGACTAAAAAGCCTTCCACAGGGCAGTTGGTTTGTGTCTGAAGCTTTGGGTGTGATCAATGCGCTTCATTGAATTGCCTTGGCAGCAATAAGTTAGTCCAGAGGAGATATACTATGTTCTTCAGCTGGCTTCCCCTTCCCTCTCCAAACTGACTAGATAGTGAAAATGATGGACAATGCGGTGGTCTGCCAGCACAGCTGCTGAACAGGGCATCTCTGAGTATCTTTTATATGTGGCCTGAAGTCTGCTGTATAGGGTGCATATGTTTGATGTGAAGCAAAAAGTCACATTGGCTCATAAGAATTCTCACCCAATTTGTTCTTATAACTGGCACCAAATCCCACTCTCAGATTAAGAAAACCAACGAACCAACCCAAAAAACCCCAAACCTTGTTTTCTTGGAACTCCAAGTCTATTTTTCCTTGCCTTGAATATCCTGAATTTAATCTCTGTGTCAGTCTGTTTGGCTCTCTCAAATTTACGGAACAATGTACTCTGCGATTTAAACTTTGCTTCATGAGCTTGTTAAGAACTGTAACAAACATGACAAAGATGTTCTCAATTCCCTTTTGCCCAGGTCAGTCTACCACATAAGTTAATTTATTCATCATTCAAGCCATAAGGTTTCATAATTTATAACCTATAACTTAATTTGTGCACCTCCAAGCAAAACCAAAAAAAATAAAACCTAGCTGGGGGTCAGAGACTGCTTATCCCTTTTCCTCTGTTATGGTTCAAGTATTCCCTTTATCACACTAAGCAGCAGGAAGGCCTCAGCAGTCCAGCTCCTGTTGGATTTGCTTCTAAAGCTTTTTGAGTAAACTAATATTTTATACCTTCCAGCTTGGAGGTTTGGCTTATACCATTTTTTGTAAGTGAGCAGGGAAACTGCAACAGGAAAGATGACAGAGACAGTGATTTGCTGGTGATAATGGTGCATAATGCTCATAATGCCTCTTGAGCTCTTTCAGACCACCTGTCTACCTACTTGGTGCTTTTGCTTTGACTTACTGGCACTGTGCCCAGCATCCATCAGGCCTCAAAAGCAGGTTAGCCAAAATCTGAACAGAAGCTGAGTGAACTGTCCCACTGAGCACACCAGAAGTATTTTAAAATTTATTTTTTTTTCCTAGTGGTTCAAGGGTACATGCACAGCTTAGAGATTTGGCTCAAGTTATAAATTGTGGTGGCTTTTAAGTAAATTTTTAATGGTGAAGGGTATAATAAATTATACAGTTGGTTGGGCATCCAGACGTATTCCAGGAGCAGTCCAATTTATTGCTGAAATATGAGGTTAAATCATTATCAGCTTTCACAACTTCACTGAGATGTAATAAAACATTATCCATCATCCATAATAGAACTCTTGAAAACATTCTATTTAATATCTTTTTAATAATAGAAGTGGAAACAAAACAATTTATCTACAGGGACTTGTTTTTAAACTTGGTGAAAGTGAGGAAACTTGGTATTCAGTATAATTTATTCAAGTTACAATTTTGAAGCTGTAAATCAAAAGAAAGAACTAGGATGAATAGTTTTTTCTGGAATAGCACTCTTAAATTATTGAACTAAGTATGACAGCTAGTGAATGCATATTTTTTTAAATATGTGGTGACATTTCTTAAGACTAGATGATGTGCAACTGATGTGATTTTCAAAAGAAAACAACAGCACATGGCAATTCTCTAACACTTTTTCTCTGGTAGCCAAATAACACCTGCAGGATCATGTTTCCTTAGCCCTTTAACAGTTCTCATTGTACCAGTCTCTGCAGACAAATAAGCAATTGATACTGGGAGTCAATGAATTTCAGCTTCATTCTGTTAACGTACAGGGAGTTAATGAAGCCTGGGAGACTTTCTAGAGCACCAGGTTGGAATGTTACTGCTTAGAGTGTTCTGCTTCATGTAGAACGTTTGTGCAGCAGGGTGGGCCTTTGCTTAGGCATGTATTTGGAGATTGAAGGTGTCAAGAGTTCCTGCTTGGCTCTGGCATGGTCTAAACATGTGAAGCTGTTCTTTGAGTTCCTGTGTCAGAAGTGCTCATCTTCAAAAGCGAGGAATTAAATCTTTCTTTCTTCAGTGCTGTATATCTCTGACTGCCTGGGTCAGAAGTTCCTGTGCTTTCTTGGAATGTGAGACATAGCAGGCTCTAGATTTTGGTGGAAAACTACATAATCTGTAGAAAATAACCTGTATGTAGACAGGCTTCAAAATTGTTTGGATGCCTCAGTTCTTATGAAGGCAACCATTGATACCTTTTTACTTTTTTTCCTCTTATTAAAAAAAAACCCCAAAACCACACTAGTTACAGACTAGTTACAGATTTAGTATCCAGTAAGATCTTAAACAAATAGTTAGCCTGAATTTAAAAAAACCTAAAGTTTAGATAAATTTGGAAATTCTATCATTATTGAAACCCTTAAAGCAAGGGTTTGGGATTATAAATCCTCATCCCTTTATCATCCCAAATTTAGTTATTGTTTCGTGTAGTCCCCTAATTACAGCAGAGTGCAGAAGTTAATTAAAAAGTATTTTTATATTAAGTGATTAAAAAACCCCAACAGAATGATTGCATTTGAGCACTACTTTAAAGGCAAAGAAAAAGGAAGTTTAAAAAAATGTTGTAACTCATTTGTGTTCTTTTTGCGGGGAAGAAATGGCTTTGCCTGAAAGTGGTGAAGTTCCCAAGGCATGGATAAAGACTAGCCATAAGTTAATGCCTTAAGGAAAGTCTGCAGTGTCCTGACTGAGTTGAGTTTGTGTGAATCCTGTGGGACAGAAGAAAGAAGCAAATTTTGAATCAGAAATGGAAAACTGAGGATATATTTATTACAGATGTATGTCTCTGGATCTTGATCTTTACTTTGACCTTAACCTGAAATGGTGTTAAGGGAGGTTTCATTGTATCAGGTAAAATTAGGTCATTTCGTTCCCACAGTATTTGAAATCAAGGAGCTGGGCAGTACTGCCTGCAGTACCAAGTACACAACAGACTGCTGCAGGTTTCCTGGTGAATTGTATCAGTCATGGACGAGGTGTTGGTGTAACCTGGTCAGTGATGAATACAATTCAATCATCATAAAAGGTGTTTCCTTTACAGTATATAAACCAGTTATTAAAGGATGTACATTGGTAAGCATGTTTTCCATTACTGAGACTGCTTGACTGTCAGAAGACCATAACATTGTGAAAAGATCTGTCACTTCGATCTGCTTGGCCTTTTAAAATCTATGTCATAATTCAAATGCTGAGAGTAGGCTTGTAAAAGCAATTGTTCGCTGTAAAAGTTTGAATGAACCTAATGCTACTATTTCTGATGTTTTATGTGGGTTTCTTTCCACTTCTTGCCTGGTTCTTGGTAATGAACCTAAATTCTTTGGGATTTTATGAATTTGACTCTCATTCCCCTGTTCCTCCAAAGATCCCAGAGTGATAATTTATATTCATTGAAGTGCATGGGAAAGCTTTCACTGGCTTCACTCAAACTTGAATTTAGTTCAAATTATCATTTGAATTTCCCTTCATTTGATACTGTGTTGACTGCACATACCTTCATTTGATATTGTGCAGTCAATACAATATCAAATGAAGGGAAATTCAAGTGCAGCAGTTCTTGTTCATTATGTTGTCTGTGCGTGCACTATATGCAAAAACATTTCTAGTGTCTGAGGCTGGAATATGTATTTCTCTTCCCACTTGTAGGAAGTGTATTGCTATTAATCATTTGTTGAGTGAACATTGACATCTCTTTTTCCTAGGAGCCATCATTTGAGATGCTTCCATTGACTGGGAAAACTATAATATTTGATAGCTTTCCTGATCCTTCAGATACCTGGGAAATAATTGAAACTATTGGCAAAGGAACATATGGAAAAGTTTTCAAAGTGTTAAATAAGAAAAATGGCAGCAAAGCAGCAGTCAAGATTTTGGATCCTGTTCATGTAAGTTACTTAAATTACTTGGTGAATTGTGAGTTTGTGTAGACTTTTTTTTCTCTTAATCTTTGTAGATAATTTTTATTAGAAGTGACAGTGAAAAAAAATTTTTCAGCCTGCTAAGTATCAGGCTAGCTATCAATGCATTTTCCTTATCCATATCTTGAAAGTGGTTGCTTACAGTAAAAGTCAGAAATACACCTCAACTTTGTTACTTTTGCTTTGTTGCCCCTTGTTTTTCTCTTGTTTTCAGAAGCAGAGCTGATTATTTTTGTTTTCAGTCCTAGAAGTCCTAGCTTATTCTATTTTTAGTATTGTTCCCTTTCCTTTTTTTTTTTTTTAGTTTTTGACATACTAGCCAGTAAGGAAGTCATGTACTTTTAAGTACTTAAGCTGTACCTCCAAGCATCTGAGTAAATGCTTGTAGCTGAGTTACATGCTATGGGTGATACTTCAAAAATAAAATAGCATACTTTATTGTTATTGTTCATTCTGTGTTTTCAGAATGTGCCAAAATATGTAGGTCTCACAGAGGGATCCACCTTTTCAAGTGAAAAATGTAAAGGGATTAGCTCTACAAAAAAAGTACCAGGGACCTGGGAGGTGGAATTATGACCTGTAGGGCATGGTTTTGTTCTCAATAACTGATGTTTGTTGGGTGGCAGATTAATGTTCAAAGAGTAAGGAAGAACACTAGTCTGGTTTGTAAAGGCACATCTCACTGACTTCAGTGGTGCTGCATGTGGCTTGGGACTTTTCTTGAGAAGAAAACAAGGAAAAACAGCTGTTCCTATTTCAGTGGCCCTTTTGAGTTCATCTGCACTCCCAGTATAAGTTTGTGAGGTGTGTGCCTCCATTGCATGACCTCTGGGCAGGAATGGGTGAGCATGTCATGCTGCTTGGGCCCTACAGGTCTGGAGCTGCACAGCCACACAGGGCTCTTCTGCCTCTACACATCACACAGAGTCAGATTATGATCCCATAACATGAAAGTCTGTGAAATATGGTGGTGAAAACATAATGTCTTCGAATATCTTTGCTGTTTTCTTTGCATTATTTCTTGCTGAACTGCTTTTTACTTCAGCATGCTTTCAAAGCAACAAGAGGGTGCTCATCTCAATTCAATACTACAACCTTTTCCAAAGTAAACATAACTTGCCAAGTGATAAGTATCTTGATGAGTTCAAATGTATTGGAAACTATTTTTAGATTACTTGCTTTCTGTAAACAAGGTTCTTATGCTTACAATGAATAGGCACGGCTTCCTTGCCATTGGTGTTCATCTAAATGCCTGTTTTGCAGGAAATGCTTTTGCTTTCCTCTGCTTCAGAAGTGTTCAGGAATGATTCTTAAGTGGCAGCTGGCTATGGCAGGAATTCCTGAAGGAATCAGTGAAACTTTCAATGTTCTCTACACTTTGGAGGTTGCTGAAAAGGATTAAAGGATAAAGATAGAAGAAAAAAGAAATAGTAAAGCTAATTCCAGAGGAAAGAGGAGTAGACTAAGTAGTAAAAAGGAGTAGAATGTAAAGGAGATGGAAGAAATAGAATAGATAAGATGCAATATAAGAAATTGAACAGTTTTTTTTATTTTAATAAAAAATGGCAGTAGTGCAGTCAACATGACACTTCCAAGACTTGACTCTTAACTAAAAGTTTTACCCTTTTTATTCTAAGAACACTGTTCTTCTTTTCCCTCTCCTATTTACAGGGTGTCTGGAGTAGCTGCTGTACCTCCATGTTACTGCTAAACTGACAATCCTGTATTGGAAATAGACTGAAAGCAATAAACAAGTTCTTTTTATTTAAACTGAAAGTATTATTAATGGCTGCAGAGGGAGCCATTGCAATAAAGAAAAAGATACTTTATGTATTTTCTTCTTTACATTTTACAATTCTTTTTCTTTGAAGATAGTTTCAGAATTGTGCCACTTGAGAGGTGAACTGGAAGCAAAGCAGAAGAAATGTGGTTTGGTTTAACTGGTATTTCAAAATTAAACTGGGAACCTACATTATCATGGGTGATAGAAGACTGAAACAAGCATTTAATGTTTAATCCTTTAGAGCACAGATTCTTTTTGCTGGATAACAGCTCAGCTTTTTGAAACTGAAACAGGAAAGCAAAGTTGTTGAAATGAGAATATATGAAGATGAAACTGAGAAGGCTTAGTCTTGTCCTCAGGACTATAAGTAAATACCATTTTACTTTAGAACTCTTAGCCAAATTATCTTATATATAGGGTGAAAATATTCAGTCTTCCATTTCTAATACAGTTCTTTTATGAAGGTAAATATGCTAAATTCAACCAAATATTTCAAGTTTTTTTCCTTCATAAAATACCGAGGAAGATTTTTCTTAATGAATATTCTATTCATTTAACTTCTCCTTATAATTGTAAAAAACTCATAAAATCTGAGTACCCCTAAGGAGATAGAAACCTCTATTAATTCACAGTAGGACACTGGGCTAATTCTCTTCCAATTTCCCCAAGGCAGTCAGAACTATTGTATGCTTTGTTTTTAATTTCTTGGCTTTTGACTGTAANTTTTTTTTTTTTTCTTTTTGACAGATGCACTTTCTGTCTTCATCCCTGCTTCCACTCTTTCCATTCTCTGCCACCTTCAGTACTTTGGTTCTTTCTTCCTTCCTTGTATTTTTTTTCCTGTATTCTGTGTTGTGCTTATGGAAAAATTACCTTAAAGCGAGTTCCTCCTTTTTAAGAAAGAGGAAAATTCCTGGTATTTTTCAGTTGTTCCAATAACAAGGTCTCTAGAATCCTTCCTTGTGAGGAGACTTATCCTGGTGATCTGAATATGAAAGTTTAATGGCCTGATTCATGATGATACCAGTGACAGAGGAAGTTCTTGGAGACCAGTCAAGCTGGTCTCAAGACAAAAGGCTCGTGTGAGGAACTTGAATTGAATATTGAAGAGACCTGTACAAGAAACAAGTGAACAAAATGCTCTTGGGGGCAAGTGTGTTGAACAGAATGAGCAGGACCATCATTTATTGGGACTACAAAGCATCCCCTTCCTCTGCCACAGTCGCTTCTATTTGGCTTTGCTGAGACAGGTTTTTGGCATTGAGTAGATGCTTTTCACTGATATGAAATCCATTCATATGGATAGTGGAGCTCATAAGGGAGCCTTCTTCTGGAATGAATTTTTCACTTCTTTTTGTGTAGTTGAAAATAGCAATTTGTATTAAAAATGTTTTAAATCTGAAACTAGTATGTTAACTTTTTTTTTTTTTTTTAGATTTAAACAATCAGGGGGAGTGGGTGCAGGGAT
>VZTR01005401.1:0-11780 GCA_013400775.1 Chaetops frenatus | reverse complement strand
GAAAATAGAAATTTTTATTAAAAATGTTTTAAATCTTAAACTATTATTTTAACTTTTTTTTTTTTTTTGAGATCTAAACAATCAGGGGAGATGGCTGCAGGTATTTTGCCTTTATCTGTAGTCAGGAGGGATTGAATATTATGTCAGCATGACTCAAATGCAGTGTAATCATCATCCTTCAATGAGCAGTTCCAGTGCACAGTGGGGAGGGGTTTATCTGAGTCACCCAATGCCTGCTAAAGCCTGCCAATGCCTGTGTCCATGTTTGGGCTGAAGATATTTGCACAGCTCTCACTGCATTTGTTGGCAAAACTGGTCCTCATGTCTCACCTCCAAACGGATTTCCCTCACTGTCTAAGAAACCCAAGGTTTGTAATGAGAGTCTGACAAAAAGCCATGATTATTATAGTGCAGCAGCAGAACCCAGAGAGGTCACAGATGTCACCAGCTTCTATGACAGTAGAAAATTAGAAAAATTCCCAGATAATTTTAGAAAGTGGGATGGCAAATGAATAAGATGTGGTTGCAGTCATACTTGGTAATGCACAGAGAGGTAGTTCCAACTGCACCATTTCTAGCTGGGGTTACCATTAAGACTGAAGCAGTAACATGTAATTTCCCAAGGCATCTGCATACCTACCTACTTGTGGATTGCACTGGCTTTGCCTTGAAATCACAGAATGATTAAGATTGGAAGAGACCAATGGTGGGTTCACATGATCCAACCTCCCTGCTCAAGCAGGGTCTTTCTAGAGCACATGGCACAGGATTATATCTGGAGAGTTCTTGAATCTCTCCAGAGTGGGATGCTCCACAGCCTCTCAGGGCAACCTGTTCTAGTATTCTGTCACCCATGCAGTAAAGAATTTCTTCCTCATATTCAGGTGGAACTTCCTGTGCATCAGTTTCTGGCCACTGCCTCTCATCCTGTTGCTTGGCACCGCTGAGGAGTGCCTGGATCCATCCTCTCACACCCTCCCTTCAGACACTTGTAGACATTGTTGAGGTCCCTTCTCAGTCGTCTCTTCTCCAGGCTAAACAGACCCAACTCCCTCAGCCTTTCCTCATGAGAGAGATGCTCCAATCCCTTAATCATCTTTGTAACTCTTCTCCGGATGTGTTTCAGGAATTCCATGCCTCTCTTGTACCGAGGAGCCCAGAACTGGACACAGCACTCCAGATGTTCCTCACCAGGGCTGAGTAGAGGGGCAGGATCTCCTCCCTCAGCCTGCTGGCACTGCTTTTCCAAATACAGCCCAGGATCCCATTGGCCTTCTTGGATCCCAGGGCACGCTGATGGCTCATGGACTGCTTGCTGTCCTCCAGGACCCTTGCTCCTTCCCCAGTGTCCTGAGGCTACTCTGTCATACCCCGTGTGTTCATTAGTCAAAATCGATAAAGAAAAATTAAATTTAAAAAAATAACTGGTTTGTATTCACTAAGTAGAAACAGGTTTTTTAGTTATCTAAATGGTATTTTCATGTTCTATTTGTTTTTTTCTATCACTTCAAACTACATTTGAATTGACAGAAAATAATTTGTGCTTTTTTTTTTGCTTAATGGATATCATTATTTATTTGTTAACTGCTATGCATTTCTCATTTGTGACACTAGGATATTGATGAAGAAATTGAAGCTGAATACAACATTTTGAAAGCTCTCTCTGATCATCCCAATGTAGTAAAATTCTACGGCATGTACTATAAGAAAGATGTGAAAAATGGAGACCAGCTTTGGCTAGTTCTTGAGGTAAATAATACAGAAAATTAGGAGTTTTATTCCAGTTGGTATTCCATTGTTAAGTATAAGCTCAATGAGTGAGATGCAAGTAATTTGTTTAATTTTTTTTAGATTGCTTGCATGCAAAGTGATAAATGCTGTTGTTTAGTCTTTTTAGTGTTCTGATTAAGTGATCTTCTCTGAGTTCAACGTTCATATCTTGATATTACACTGTTAGTCCTGTGCCTTCAGAATTAGGATATGAATTCTAATACACTCATAGCATTTGCTATCTAAAACCTTTCTTTGGTGAAGGGCTTGCCATGGGAATCTTCTTGTAGTAGCAGTTCTTTAAATATGCCTAACATATGACATAGCAGTTAAAGACACAGTATGGTGATTTTTTCTAAACGAAATGACCGAAATTATTTAACTGAATTCCTTTTTTCTGTGGGAGGTAAATGCACAAATAGATAAATAAGCCAATAAAAGCAGCTACTGCCCAAAAGCTATTGAAAGCAGCAGGGTTTCCTTAAATTAAGTTCAGAGCAAGGTGTGTTTGTCTTTAGTTTTGAGTAATCTGTGAGCAAAGAGCTTGAGCATTACAGTTTTCATAGATTCACAACCTCTTCTGTAAAAACTTCCTCTTGTATCAAGAGGAAAAGGAAGACTATCTCTGACAGGAATAGTGTGCTTTTCCTAAAAATCAAGACTTTTGCTGTTCTTTGATCAGGGTTTGATAAGGTTGAGATTGAAGAATTGGTGGTATTTTGTGATTTGTCAGCTAAGTTAATACAAATCTCTGCCAAATATCTCAATGATACAATGGTATCTAATCCTGGAAACAAGCTATCAGTAATGCATAAGTTCTAAAAAATCTCTTTCAAATTCTTATGTGTTCCATTGGAGGATGATTTTAAGAATAGTTTCCATTGAAAATCATAACAAATTATTGGGTTAGACTGACATCAAAAGGTGTCAAGTCTTTGTGAAGTGAGCATCTTGGAAAATCCAGCTTCCATTGTGTCTGCCGGGCGTTTGAAACTCCGATCTGTGAAACTTCTGGCCTGTAAAGGATGGATGCCAAACAGCCAGGCTGAAACAGACTGGGAGGAAACAGTCAAGTGTTTATATTTTAACTTTTATATTTCACATGGAATGATATTCTTTATGTGAAAAACATGAACCTACATGTGGAGTATGTTTTATATTTACTCTTTTCATGCCAAGTGATCCTATGGAGTGTGTGGAACAGTCTTGGATGCTTTCTGCCACTGCACATGTAGATCCATGAATGCAATGGATTTCAGTTAGTATGTGTAGATATGCATAAGTAAAAAAATAAATTTCAGTATTGACTTTGGTGAAGCTTTCCTATTAATAATAATGTATGTGGAAAAAAACTGTCATAAAGCAGATTTCACTGTTCAAGTGTGCCTTCTTTTCAGCTTGTGTGCAGCTGTACAGGGCCTTTGCAGTTTGCTTTTCACAGCTGCTATTAAGATGTTCTGCAGTTTATAAGAATGAATATCTTATCAGTATCTTCACTTCGTGTTCTTTGATGGGATCCATGGGCAGGATGATTTGGAGAGAGAGTTACTCAAATTCTGCTATGAATGAGTTGTGATAGGTGGCAAAACTCAGCATTTAGTAATGCATTTAGAGCCACCACTGCAGTTTACCAACAAAGTTATTCACTGGAGTGTTTGAATCCATATATTTAGATGTTTGGGTTTGGGTTTTTTTCCATAGAGGAAAAAATCTTCAGCTTTTTAAGACATGTCCCATGCAATGTATTTTTAAGAAAACTACCAATGGAGATGAAAGTGAAACAAGAAAACACTGGTACAGAATAACAGTACTCTTGACTCTCTGTTCTGAAATACCCTTCTCTCTGTAGGCTGCACTCAGATAAGCTGAATATCTGCTCCCCTTGGATGTTATTCTAATCACATTTATAGTACTGAATGTTGGTGGAGGGAGGATTCCTGTGAGGTGCATTAAGCTTTGCCCTGTGTGTCCAGAGACGCAGGCAGAAGAAACTGTTCTACTGAGTCTATGTTGGAAGGAAATCCCATACTTGGGGTAATTCAGCTTAGCAGTTTGATGTCAGCAGACAGCAGCATGATGACCCAGCTGAGGCAGAGTGTGCTGTAGCCCATTTCTTTCTTCTCTGGATGTTAGTTCAGAATTGAAAATATCTGAGATAGTTGGAGATTATTTGATGAAAGATGGAGCAGAGAGTAGTCCTGTCAGAGCCTACAGGTGAGCATGTAGGTCAGGGGGTGGTGGGGAGAAAAATGACACAGGCCTTGCCTGGTGCAAAGAACAACCTAGGCAAGAAAGAGTGAAGGCTGAAAAGCCACAGCAAGGTAAGTGGGAGGTATCACACTGCTTTTACTTGCTGCTGTAAACCAGAGGCCAGAATCATAATGCAACATATTTCTATAGTTCACTTCCTACAGAGATCAGGTAGAACTTTAGGAAGCATCTTAGTCCATTTTCAAAAGATGCAAAATTATGCATGCCATATTTGACATGAATTTGGGTTTGTGAGTCACACACGTAAGTTAGTGTATTTTATAGTAGTCACTATATATTTATATTAAATAGAGGGAACATGCATTATTTTTACAGTAAAAATAACTTATCTAATGAGTTAAAACTTACCTTGGTAGGGGAGAAATTTTGGAAGGAATGACTGCCCACCCAAAAATACAATTTTGTAATATCAAAGTGTATTGTAGAAACCTCTCATTTCTGGAGAAGTAGAGGGAATTGCCAAGAAGTGTTACAGAAATATATCACTTTGACTCTGATGGATGTCAAGAAGACTGAAAAAATATTCTTTCTGGGTGTTTTTTTTTTTTCCCCTGAAGTATGTATTTGAACATTTCAAAAGCATTTGCCGTATCCTGCTGAGTTAGGCCAATGGTCCATGTAGCTCAACTTGCTGTGGACTGTGGTGGCACTAGAAGATGCTATTTAGGAAGAGTCTCTTGTCCAGTTTTTGTCAGTCCATTTCCCTGATGCTTTCCAGCAACGATGATTGCTGTATTACAGATGTCCCAGACTATTCCATTTAGTATCCATTGATGGACTCACTAAACCTGATGATGATACAGGCATGCTCTACAGTCTCCCCTTACGAGCATACAAGTTGAATTTTTGCATCACTATTATATGCTTATTTCTATTTGTGTAATATTCCACATAGTAGAATATAATGTTTTCAACATTATAAAGATGTTTCTAATTGTATTTCAGTGTGAAGAAATTTAGACTCATGCTTATTTGAGAAGGAGGAATATGTTACAGTTTCCAGGGGATGGCAGGCTCTATTTTCTGACTAGCTCTGTTGTTAAAAAATACATGCAGAGTACTTGGGGCAATCTCTACAGATGCTGGTTATGCACAGTCCAGACTGAGTGAATCTGATTCATCTTTGTTCTCATATAGAACCTTTTCTTGATCTAGTGTAATCTTCACCAGAGAAATCATGTGGGAGTGTAGAGTAGCTTGTGCTTGGAGTCTGCTTCTCTGAAGAGGCGTCATCTTAGCCTTTCCCTTTCCTTCAACCTTTTAATATGGGAAAAAGCATTAAATAAATTGATAATTTGTATAATTTTGGAGTTTTTCAGGTGAAGGGGAATACTTTGAGTTTCATCTTCTGGATGTTTCTTGATGTTAATTGAACCAGTTAACCAGAAACTGATAACTCAAAAGAATTACGGAAGTATTGTCGTGATGGGTTATTGTGATTCAGTTGGCAGCTATGTTTGCTGATTTAAAATTTGCCTGAAGTGATTCAGATTTTTTACTTACCTTGGATCATTGAAAGTTAACATTAAGAGGAAAAGAGTTGAATGTACAAATACCTAAATTATCTTTTTAAGTACTTGGGATACTTCTATTAGTGATGTGTTTTTTTCTAGAAAGAAAAAAAATCTTAAACTCAGTAAATGGAAGCTCTCATGAGTTTGAATTAAACTAGAATACAGAAAACTAGTGCATCAGTCCATCTGACACTCTTTCTACAAACATAAAAAAAGTGAAAACCCATGGTTAATCAGAGTAGGGACATTGTAACAATTGTAAAGGTAGCACCATATGGAAAGAAGGAATAAAATGCCAGTATATCAAACTGCCATCCTGCTATACCAAGGTTATGTTGGTCCATTACTACTAGTTTACTTCCAGTAGCTTGCCAAAATTCTTGTAACAGGATAAGAGCTGAGAGAGAACCTGTCAAGAGACTGTTGCTGTGTTACGGGCACAGAGTAGCCCACCAGTGCAGTTCCTGCCCAGTTACCAGTCACAAGGGCAGTTACCTTTGTCTGGTGAGGTGTTAAATAAAATGAGAATGTAAAAAGCTGAGATCCCCTGATAAAACTCCTTTCTGATTTTGTGGAGATCCTTCAGAAGAATCATCATTCTTGAGTTCATCTAGAGATGGAGAACCCAGCACAATGTGTAGAGTATCAATTATTCACTCACATCCTGTCCCAAAAGTAACTCTTCATAGCAGAGAACTTTCATTGAAGGTTCCAACCAGATAGAAGAAATGGTTTTGAAAAAGGAGAACTGAGTGGATAACAGAAGTCAGTTGTGATTCCAATCAGCAGTAAGCATTTGTCAGCATTGTAGTACGGGAGAGTTACTAAGGAGGATTTGAAGGACGATGGTGCTATGGTTTTCTGGTTTGTTTTAGCTGCTCCTTCACAGCAGAAAGGAAAATGTCATGCCTGCAGATACTCAGTAATGGATGCCAGCACTGAGCTGATCAAGGATAGAAGTAGATCTCTTGCTGCATAGGAAATGATATTAAAACTGCTGTGGGGTTCGACAGTAAAGGCATCCAGCTTATGTTTGGTGTGATTAAGAAAGGGCAGCCAGCATGAGCGTTCAAATACTGTCATAGTCAGAGATGGCTGGTTAGGGATAAGTACTCACTAAAGCCAAGAGAAGAAGGTGTTGCAGGAACTCACAGGTAAAATTAAGAATGCTGAACAATACGTGTGCATTGCTGAATCTGGCCTGGAGTGAGTCTGCTGTGCTGTTGCACTGTTGTATCTGCTCTTTGGAGAGAGAAATTTAGCAAATCAGGTGCTTCCAGATGTTTGCAAATCTAACTGTTGTCACAAAGAGAGCCTTAGAGTTCATGGAATATTTATAAACTTTCCTCACAGATTCATAAATGAACAGTGACAGCACAATTTACATGTGTGTCAGAGAAAAATTAGTATAATTAATGCCCAAATTTAGTGTGGTTAATAGTCTTGAATCCTTCACTGACCTACTATATGTGAAAGCACTTCTGATCATGTTGCCTTTCAAACATTGCACATGTAATTCTAATAGATGGGGAAACTCACTGAAGTGCATCCGTATTTAAACAACAACAACAACAACAAAACTCCTCTGCTTTGTTATATAATGTCATATCTATGGAGTATACTCATGTAAAAAAATAACAGTTTCAGCAAGTCCAGTTGANAAAATAACAGTTTCAGCAAGTCCAGTTGATGATAGGATGGGAGATTTTGTTTCTCCTACTTCGAAGCTGAAATGTTAATAGTGCAATTTTAGGTTGCAGTGTGGTTTCTACAAAAGAGGAGCAACAACTGTCCAAAGATCCAGTTACTGGTATCTTTCTTAAAAAAAAAAAAAAAATTAAAGNAAAATTAAAGGCTAAAATATTTCACTGCTGTTGTGTACCTTAACTTGGATGAGGCTTGAGAGCTGGAAGTCTGCGTAATGTAAGATATAAAGAAAGGCAAGAAAATATAACAACCAGCCTGCTCACCACCCTCCCCAAAATACCCTAATGAAACAAAACAAACCCAACCCAACCTTAGCAGATTCTTTGACTTTTACAATCATCTCAATATTTGCAGTAGATGACAATATATTTACCCATTTACTTTTGACTCAATTATTTTGATTTTCTAAGCTATATAGGGAGACTGTTTCAAACTTCTGTGTGCTAGGTAAATAGATTGATATATTTTTTAATCTGTTTGTTTAGATAATCTTCCTTGACCAAACTTGCGCTGCTTTCACCTCATTCCCATATCCCAGTCTGAAAGGACAAGGAGTCCTGCAACCTGTATGGAGTAGGGAAGAGTCTTGTAGTGTTGGCCGTGTGGGGGTGACAGCACACTCTCCCTGCCAGAACCATATCTATCCCCTGCTCCTTTTCCAGGCACAGGCTACCTCTTCAGGGGGCTGTTTATGCCCAAGCAGGGAGGACACAAAAAAGGCAAAGCTCAGAGCAGGATGAGTACTTCTGCCCTTCTGTCTTGCTGAGATTTGGTCCAGTGCTATGTGAGAGTCCTGATGGTCGGCAGTAAAGCATTTTCTCTCCATTAGCATGATCTCTTTCCTTTCTCAGCTAATGGTATTGTCACTTTTCGTGGCACCTCTCTGTGCATGGAAGAGGAAGAGAGGAGTGGCAAAGATGTTTGTCTGAAAATGTCTGCAGCCTCCCTGCAAGGAAAGCACAGAGCCTGGAAAGTCACTGATCATGCAAAAGTACAGCAAACAAATTCATGTCATTGAAGCTTTTGGAACTACAATTGTTGAATTCCATTTGACTAATAATTTTGTCTTTAAAAAATAATACCATTGTAATGAATCAAGAAGTATTTGAGCAACACTCTCAGACACATAGTGTGAGTCTTGGGGTTGTCCTGTGCAGGGCCAGGAGTTGGTCTCAATGATCCTTGTGGATCCCTTCCAACTCAGAATATTCTATGATTCTAAAAGGAATGGGTAGAATTATGGAAACTGGAGTTGTTTTTATTGCTGTAATAGATTTAGCAAGAGTGGGAAAATCCAAATTCAGTCTCATGATTCCTTTTGTGAGACATCTCTGAGTTATGAGCTCTGGGAGTGAGCCCCACAAGAATTTGTGGGAGTGCCTTGAAGCAAGACCCAGCAGTCTCACACTGGCTTTTAAAAGGATGAGCCTGCCTGAGATAAACTAGAGACATTGCTGTATCAGTTACTTCTCTTTTGCATGAAATAGAGGACCCTGTGGTATGGACAGTTTAATAATTTATTTAGGATTTTCCTTTGGCATGTTTACAGTATGCTTGTGTTAGATACAGGAGTTACTATATGCAGATGTGTTTCCATCTACAGGAATAAAGGCAAGTTTATGGAGTTTAAAAAAAGCTTTGAATGGAAGTTGTTCTGTTTAATGGAATATATAATAAGAGTTATAATAAGAAAGCAGATATACAGCTTTTTCTGCTATGTGATATTTGCTGTAAAACAGTAATGTTTCAGGAAATTAGTACAGTGGAAAATAACAAGTCCATTTATGTTTTATAAAAGGCTGAGTGAGGGGCAGGAAGCTGTCATTTGCCTAAATATTATTAGCTATTTTCAAATGGCATATGTAGCAGAAAAATTAAACAATTGAAAATTGCTTTTTCGTATTTCCTAACACAGGTCATTTTTGAGAAATGTCTTTGGTTATAATTGCTCCATTCAGACCAACACTGAATGTTTTGATCCATTACATGCTTGAATTGGGCTTGATTTCTCCATTTCTAATGTCTCCCTCTTTGCTTCCCAATTATAGCAATTTTTCACTCTTGAATCATATCCTATTTTCTCAAGACCAAAGATGTGTGGCTACAACTATCATTTGATGCTTCAAAATTTTACTAAATACTCATGGTTTCTCTGCATAATGAATATTTCATACTACATAGTGATTTACACTGTTTGCATCTTTTAAACAACTAGTTATGGCCCACCTTGCTGTAGAATGCTTATGTGGGAAAACCTGGTTCTCAGTAACCTCTAACAATTTTTGCCACCATGCAGTAAAGCAGAAGCCCATAAAAAATAGTTTTACCATACCATTATGTAATTCAATAGCGTATGAATGTCTCTCACACTCTAATATTTAACATCACTTTGCTTTCTGTGCATTTTGTTTTTGATCAGAATTTTACCAAAGACGTGAGGTATTTTAAAAACAAAATAAAACAGAACACCAAACCCCACATTTGTGTAGCTTTTGATTAAATCCAAGATAACCAGACCTCCTTTAGCTGTAGTGGGGAAATAGCATCAGTCATTGTAGGAATGCTTGGGCTAAGACTTTTTTGCTCTTTGCTGGAGGGTTTGCTCTCTGAGGGTTAAATACTTAAATTCAAGTGTGATAGACAATAAAATTTTGCTGGTCTTATGCTCAGTTTACATGTTGGGTCTCTTTATAAAGGGAGTGACTGAAGGGACTCCAGTGGTAGGGAGAGGGGTCTCTGGCTGATCTAGTCTCTCTGAGTTACTCATTCCAGTAGTTCATTAAAATAAGGAAAAAAAGGAGAAGAAGAAAAATGGCTTTTGAGTTTAGCATCATTTTGTTCTTATAAAATTATCTTTAAGAAAGTCCTTCAGAATGTTCTTGCTTAGTAAGGTCCTGTGACAGTTCCAGAGTCCTGCAGCTCCTTTTGTGTCCCGCACACTCCCAGGAGGAGACAAATTGCCTTAGGAATGAGTGGGTTCCAGCTTCACTCCTTTTGTAAAAGCAGCCTTTAGACAAGCCCCATTGTTTGGATCTCTGCTTCCCCAGCCATGATTTCAAACTCAATAGGGAAGATTCCTATTGCAGCAATTTAAATTACAGTGAATTAGATTAAATTACTGTCTTTGTGTAGAAACACACACATAAAATGGATTATGAGTAGTGTGGACATGTCAGTACTTGGAACTACTGTCTGAACCCTGAATCATACAGAAATGATGCTACAGAAAAGGAAGGTGCTTTGAAATGTTTCTTAACTGGTGAAGAGTGAACAAAAGTAATGCAGTTCTGAGCAGGAAATAAAAGCTGAGAAGTGCTTGCTGTTACCACAGGCTGCCCTATTTGCTTAGGAGTTTCTGTGTGTTTGTGTGTTTTCTAGGACCTCAGCTAAGGTTTGCAGCAGTCAGTAGAAATACTTCGGTCATTCTGCATCCCACAGTTAGTCCCTGTTTTTTCTCCCTAGCCAAGGGAATGGTTTTGCCCTGTAAATGTTATTTTTACCACTGCTCCTTGTGTATGATCAAATGAATTGCACTAAGTTTGCTCTATCAAAATCTTCTGTATTTGTAAACTGTCTCTTGTATTTGCTCAGAAAGTCCTGGCTCTTTACTGACCAATGCCTCTTGGTTTTGTAGTTAGGTTAGCTCTTATTTTGTAAAATGACCCTTCCATTTATTTGATTATTAAAATATTACAGCTGTGCTATGATGTTGCCAGGCCATGAAGCTATAGCTGAAGCTGCTTTAAAATTTCTGTTTTAAATATATTTCACTCCCAGTTGCTTTACAGAGAATTATTTGAAATAATAACTTGGTCCTCTTCAGCTGTATAATCTTTTGAGAAGATATGGACAGGTGATACATTGATTTCTTCATTAGCAACTTGATGGGAGTGTAAATGCGTTATAACATAAAGATTGTGAAATATAGTGGTGCAATGTAAAGTTTGTGTTGGGGTGAGCTAGAAGGGGAATTGAGCTGGGCTTTGTCCATTAAACCTCTGTAATAGAACTGTCACCTTCTTTCTTTTTTTTCACAATATAACAAATGTTTTAGAGCAGAAAAATCCTCTGTGTAAAAAATGTAAAGCCTGCTTGGTTTTGTTCAATTAGTATGAAAGAAGAAATTTAGGCAATAATTGCATAGTTGTAACTTTTCCATTTTGGCCATGATGTGAAGATATCTATGATCTGACTGAGAAATATAAGAGTTTGTGAAGGCCAGCATTGCATAAGATGAAACGGGCAAACTTTTCCTCTGGCTGGCTGTCTTGTCAGTGCATGGCAAAGAAAATGAGAAGTTAAAAGCCAAACTGAAAGGAAAGAAATCAGAAGCAACAAACAAACACCCATGAGGCTGTGACTAACACAGCCCTGGAGGTGCTAGATGATATAAGAGAGCAAAATCATAAATACCACATGGTTTTTGATCACTGAAGCAAAATATTTCAGGAAAGATGCCTGTTTCAGCGATACATTTTGTTCACGCTAAATTGAAAGCAATCAACTTTATCTAAAAGC
>VZTR01005397.1:15688-19010 GCA_013400775.1 Chaetops frenatus | reverse complement strand
TTTTTTTTTTTTTTTTTTTTTTTTTTTTTTTCCAAGGGAATTTGCCTGCTAGGCAGGTCTTCCCTAGCTCTCACAGTTCTAATTATTTCCTACTGCCCTAATGCTTTCTCTCTACTAAATTCTCCATTGACTGTAATAAAGTCTCCCTACTCTCAAGAGCTTGGAGAGCTGCCTTTTTTTTTTCCTTAAGACTGGGAAAAGAGAGGGGGAGAAAGGGAGTGAGAGGAGTATGCTTTCCAAGGTGGGGTTTCCAAGCTGTCGTTGCTCAAATAAGAATCTTATCCTGAAATTGGCTGCTTGTTTCTGCGTGGGCTATAAGAAATGCACTCCAGCAGGCTTCTGCCACTCTCCTGTGTGTAAGGTACACATCTTATGTTCCTGTACACACTACTCATACAGATAACACTGGCCTTCATAGGGATTTTTTTTTTCTAGCAAGTGAAAATAAATAGCAGGTGGAAATTAATTAGACCTTCCTTGCTGTTTTGGGAAGTGAACTGTTGTTTAATAATCACACGAGTGTGACAACATACTCCTCAATTTTAGAAAGCAGATAAATTACTGTGCCCCAAGCTGACCTGCTGTTTTTATTAGCCCAGAAGAATTGAGATGGTGGGAAAGGAAAAGATCAGCATTTAAAATGCAGGATAGCTTTTAAGATTGAATACAATATTCTACCTTCAATACCTTTATCTGACTACTGATGCCATTCAGTTAAAAGAATGTTCATTTAAACATCTGATAGATAAACCATAGTACATGGACAGTGGGAAAAATCGTGATTTATAGTGGAGAGATAAATATTTTAGGCAATGTTTGTTTTTTCAGTTGAAGTTCAGCATAAATCAGTTAACCTGATTTCTTAATGCTTCTTCATGCCAGCCAAGTGCACCTGTTAGGATAACACTGCAGGAAGGGTGCATCTTTTCTTTACCTGGAACTGTGTATGGGTGGGGATGCTAGACTGCTGGTTCTTGTCTCAAGTAAATAAATCTCATCTGTTCTAATTTTCAAAAATTCAGCTGTCAACTTTGTTATAAATCTGTGTTCAAAAAGGCCTTCAGAGGCCCACCATATGAGCGTCCACTTAAAAGTTTTATACTACAATTCTTGAATTCTTCAGAGTATCAGTGCTTTCTGTGTTGGGATCAACACACTGTTGTTCCATTGCTGCCTATTTTATCAATTTTTGAACTTTTTATTTTACTCACAACTACCATCTACACTAGTGAGAATACTGTAAATAGTAAAACAATTATATCACTTTGAGTAGATCATTTTTTTACCATGAAAATCGTATTTTTTCTTGTGAAAGATGCTGATTTTGATCACTGATGCAGATGACACATATTCTTCCTGATTATTCTATGTCCTGTAATGTACAACTGGAAGCTCTGTTTTTCTGAAGGACCTTCCAGCACAAGGTGTTTGGTCATATTTCACATTTTTACAGGGAAAAATTATTTGAGTAGTGTATTAAACCACTCATATAGATACTTTTATTTTACACCTACTAATACAGATACTTTATTTTACAGTATTTCAATGGTGTTTGACCTAATTAGTGTTTTAAACATATTAACTTAGGTACATGTTTAAAAATTATGCAGTGACTTTGTCTCTGCTTAACTCAAGCTTTGAAAGCTGTTTTAGATAAAGTAAAAAAAAAAACAACCTTTACAAATGTTCTCTTAGCTTTCCAAATTTTTTGTTCTCACACATTGAGCTACGTCCTTAATATTTGGCATTTTGATTTATTAAGCAATCTTAAGTATTAAAGGCTTTTAGCGTACACCAGCGCAAGACTTCAGATGCATTGTGCCTTGTGTCAATGATTAATTAATTCCAGCGGAGCACAAAAGTTACTAGTATTCAAGCCTAGCTCCTCACCTCTGCTTTTACATCACAGTCCAGTTTAAAAAGGGCTGCAGACTGTGCTGCGTCTTACGGAGGGGAGCGAGGCCAAGGCATGGCCATAGTGGGCAGCGTGCAGTTGGTGGCATGAAGCACTGTGCGCTCCGGCTGTGTCACGTCTGTGGATGAACCGGCGTGGGCACCCTCCGGCCAGTGCAGGGCCTCGGGCCCGGGCGCCCGCTGGGCTGCGGGGCTGCCCGCGGAGGCGGCCGCTCCTCTCCTCTCCTGTCCGCTCCTGTCCTGTCCTGTCCTGTCCTGTCCTGTCCTGTCCTCTCCTCTCTTCTCCTCTCCTCGGCTCTGTAGTTTTATTTGCCAGTTCTTACCAAGCAAAACNGCCGGGCACCACAGGGCCCGCGAGCCGGGCGTGACGCACACCCTGCCACGACCCGAGGAGGTCTAATTGCGGTATGGCGCTCTATCCTGCTATTTGTACAAATAAAAGACCCCGTCTCAATGCAAAATAAACACAAAAGCACTGTTGTGACTATAACAGGGAGTAATATACTAATTTATATAATAAGTGGTTGTGCACGCTTTATTCAAGATTATGGCTGCAAGAAATGGCATGAATTGCTGGGTGTGTTTAATGCTGGATTATAGCAATTTGAAACGTGTCAAACACATGGCTAATGCCTCATGCTTCACTCATTCTTGCATAAACCTGCATAGCCACCATCCATTATACCCTTGGTAACAACACAATTCTGCAAGTAAATATTGTTACACTAAGTAACCTTTCAATTCAAGTTTTTTTGGAAGAGAAAATGCAATCTTGTGCAGTCAGTTCCAGTGTCAGTTTAATGTTTCAAAAGGGAAGTGGTGTAGAGAATGAGTATCTGTGCGGTGACTTGCTGGTTTAAAACACACACGCGTACATGTGTGGGTGCATGGGCACATAGAAAATGTCCAGTTCGCTGCTGGGGAGAAAAGTAAAACTGTAGCTTCTAACTTAACAAGGTGTAGTATTTCTTTTTTTGGTAACGGTGATAGCTTGGCTACCCTGGCAGGCTTAGGTGTTCAACCTGCAGTGCAACCACTCTCTAAAATGATCCAAAATTTCACTCTCTCCTGCAGGCAGCAGCAAATATTTTCCCCATACCTTTGTTTAAAATACTGGGTAGCAGAGCTTAAATCTCACTTTTGGCACCGAGAGTTACAGAATCACAGCAAAAGTAGGTGCTGGTGAATGTGTCTGTGAATGTGGGTGTGTGTGTGCATGTGTGCCTGTGTAGGCATGCTCGTGACTGACAGCGAGTGTGACACCAAGAGAAAAGAGAAGGATTAGAAAGTATGAGTGTGTATAAATGTAAGTAAACAGGGACCTGTATATTTTTTCTTGTCGTATTTGAATTACCAAACTTACAGCCTTAGTATCTGGCTGATACCTGTCTATTTCCTTTGTATTTAT
>VZTR01005397.1:8188-10688 GCA_013400775.1 Chaetops frenatus | reverse complement strand
ACATATACACAATTATGTATATATATATACCTTGTGTTTTTATACTCTTTTCATATAAAATTGTATGCATACAAGTCTGTATGAAAATTTAATATTGTTTTCATTGAAAATCATGTCATCTTTATTCAGGTGTTCAGATTATAACAGAATTTTAAAATCTTTGTTGAGAAAGAGTGTATAAAATTGGTGAATGTGTTTAGAAAAATAAATTTAAGTGAAGTGCTTTAAAACACAAAAATGCTAACAGAATAATATGCCACTTATATGTTTCTCAAAGTAGCAGTCCTAGGCATGTATAGCCAGTTTGTCCATATAGCCAGAGATTCCAGTAGATAGCATTTGCAAAGACCACAGAGAATTACAACTGAAGATGAAAATATCCAGTTGAGTACTAATAACAGACAGGTTCTGAAGGGACAGGCTTAGAAGTGACAATCTTTTCTTCAAAACTGTGATTAGATCTTAAATAAGCAGACAGGCAAAGTAAAACCATGGGTACAGTTAATAGGACTCAAGAGGCATTTTATGGTAGGGTCTGCACCATAGGATTTAAATACAACTTGAGTTAGGCATATAAATCCTTCTATAAAATATGTTGATGTGAAACATAAACACTAGTAAACACACAGTAAGATGTCCTTCAGATAACAGGCATAGATTTGTGCTACTTTTTTCTTCCTCCTTTTTCTGTTTCTTTTTTTTCCTCTGTTTTTGGGCAGACGTCTTTTGAAATATAAATTAGGAGGAAAATGATGGCTGCTTTTATGATTGTTACTCTAGTAACTCTCTAAAATGATATTTTAAATATGTGACTTGTCTAGAAAACTTTGCCATGCAGAAATACAGAGGAAACCCTATTGTACCATCAATTATTATTCTTAAAATTTTTTTATTGTTGAAATATGTGCAAGATGTACTCATCTCCTGGTTTAACGTTCTGGATTTCACTTCTCTGAGTCACTTTATTGGGAGTCTTCAAATAGACAAATCAAGTTTTTTATAGCTTTTTCTAAAGGAAGCAAGTAAATGATTGCTGGTTTTAATAATTTCCTTCAACTGGGCTGCTACATAAAGGGATGCTAATGCTTAATAGGTTTATCAGCCAAATAAAATCACAAAATAAGTTTTTACTGTGGCATGAATATTTACTGGGGAAAGTTAAACAAGAGAAATTCTAGGCTATATAGAATACCAACCAGGCTAAGTTAAATCTTTTAAATTATGTATGTATGGATTTATAGAAAGTAAATAAGCTAAAACAGAGTTTATGTTCTTGTAAGCAACTATATGGAGTTTGGACACTTGTTATTTTCTTGATGAACTACGTTGTTGGGGTCTTTATATAGAAATGAGGAGTTCGACTTAAATCAGGAGCTATTCCTCATCCATGTATCAAGAGAGAATGACAGTATTCTATAATATATTGTAATATATACTTGGTGATAAATGGATTGGGTGCTGTCACAAGTCATCAGGTCGGCTTTGAAGATGTATGACTAGTATGTAAGCAACTTCTTATCTCGCTGTTGATATTTATAGATATATAAATATTGCTAAACTGAATATAGAATTTTATTTTAAAAACATGATGCAAGCTGTAATCTGCCCAGACTTGTTTCTTCTGCTTTTTTTGGCTTACGGTGACCATTCTCTGTTGTATGTGTATATTCAGACACTTCTGAGCTTTTCACTTTCATTTTTTTCCTTGTATGTTAAAATCAGTGTTAGATACTAGAATGTGTAATACATGGAAAAAGTATAGCCTTGATTAAATACATTGACAGATTATTCTGCATTAGATGTAGAATTTTATTTTTATATTAAGTTTGTAAAATTAATTGTTTGTGTCACTAAGGTCAAAATAGTTGCTAAAAAACCATGATTGCTTTACAGGGTAGATTTGAGCTTGCATTTTGAGTATTCATTAAGTCAATGCTACCAAGATAATATTTTTAAGTGTTTTATGGGAATTTTTTGCTTAGAAGCTGTTTCAGTTGACTATGTATACTCTTATTTCTTCAAAGCATTTTTTTTTGTTAGTATATCATTACTAGCATTTTATTGATACAAAATATGAATAGTATTTCCAAACGTAAAAAATATGGTGCTAGCATTCAGATTTTCTTCATGATAAAAAAATAGAAGATTTGCTTTCTTACGTGTTTTTTCCTTGTGATTATTAAAAAAGGAGGAAGAAAATAGTAGGGGTGAGTTTGTTTATTATGTGAAGTCTTGAATTAGGTGTTAACAAAACTTATATTTCTGTATGTTGGACAGTAGTTCTATTTAGTAAACCACTAGAAACTTGCATTTTGGCTCTTTGAAAGAGAAAATAATTTTCTCATCTTGTAGAGCAAGTTTGTATTTAAAACTGACATAAAAATATGCAGCTGCTACACCTGTAGCAAAAGCTGATGGCATAAAGCATACTGATGATATGTAAGTTAAATAGAAAACTTCTTTGTGCATCTGATTGTGCTTATTATTACTTAAATTGACC